>JAUEJL010055222.1:0-19796 GCA_032274825.1 Drosophyllum lusitanicum | reverse complement strand
ATGGTCGTGAGATTGACTATGGTAACACCAAGAGTCTTGGGTTGTATTCATTGATAAAGTTTATTGTTAAAATGATATTGTATTTTGTTGAAATACTTTAAAGAAATTACAATGCTTCCGCAAATAGTTAAAGAGTTTTATATAAATTACGTTTTAAATTGAGATTTGAAAAAGTTTAAATTTGGACTGAAAATCAGGGTGTTACATTTATATCAGAGACAAACCTTTTTTTAACTAGTGTCCCACTTTCTTTTGAATAGTTGTCTGCTTATCCGGAACCACTGTCTAAATATATCTCTTGTATACACAGGGTTATCGCCAAAGTAGTCATTACAAGCCGCTCGTTTGCAGCTACCCGACCTCTTTCTATGTTCTCGCTCTTCGGTCTTGTTGACGATTCCGCCGCTACCATAAATTAAGTTTGCCGCTTCTTGAACCAACCCTATAAAAATTTCGTTTCCTGCTCAATGAGCTAGTCGGTTGATGTGGATGATGATATAGTCGATGAAGCGGGTTGTGGTGAATCCATATTGTGTAAGAACTAAATATTTTTGTAGTAGGAAATAGATAGAGATAAATATAGATTTTGGAATAAATTTTAAAGTGTGTAATGATGTATTTATAGGGGAGATAGGGAAAAAATAAGAATTTTTTATAACCATTATTCAACGGCTTTATTTAAAAAAGCAAAAAACTGTCAGGTTTAAAGAACCAAATGGCATACCCGATCGGGTTGGTGGGGGTGTACAAGTGTTCACCGATCACCCGAAGACAAGCCAAAGCCTACCCGATCCCTTTGGGATTGGCTATACAGCCGGTCTAAATTTTTGATTTTTACCTTTTCTACCATACTAGATTTGGTTTTAGATTTTTTTTTTCTTTTTCATAATAACATTACCTACTAGGTTTTTACTTTTTCCTTTTTTAACAAAAGATTTGGATATATAAATTTGTTTAAAAATAAAAAGATGTTAATAGAAAAAATTAAAAAAGCTTGAGTAGTATATGCACGCCAAATGAAATAAAAAGTGGGCTTGAAAACCTAAACAATCATAATATAATGATAACAGATAAAAAAAATTGTGTACTAGATAATCGGACAAAACAAACCCATAAAGTAGCGCTGATTCATAACACTCGTTTGAACGTTCAACGTGGATGACACAACTACTATTCATTTGGATCTTTTTTCATTGCTTTATGTTTACCTCCACGGCTCCACTCACGAGGACTCATATACGTTCAATTGGCGGAAAATCATTTAACTACACAACACAAGAATGCCAAATGTTCTCAAATATTTACTACAAATGGAAATTAATTTTTTTGAAGATATACATTTCTATATTAATAAGGTACTAGATGTTCTTATTTCATACGAATGTTTTCATAAAATGCGACCCAATAGTCACCCAAACTTTTATAGAAATACTTTTATCAATATCATAGAAACATCCTTCACGGTGTGGAACATGCATTCAACGGGGGGTCGGAGCCACCACGCTGTAGTCCAAACCCAGCCACACCACCGCGCCATGGTGGTGGTGATGTGGGGTGGTAACCGCACAGGGGGGTGACACAATAGTCAGCCAAAGTAGTTCCATTCTTTTTTTTTGGTAGTGTTGTTGTCCTTTCTTTCTTTTTTTGTTTGTTTTCTTGTGAGTCCTAGAATTTGGTGTGATGAGTAATGATCACTAAGAGTAGGAGTAGTGAAAATGGGATAGGTGGTGTGGTGCCTCCATCACGCCTTCTTTCCACACCCTCACGGTGTAGTACCAGGTATTTGGTAGAGAAATCTACGCCGCCAAAACTATGTGGTGGGGGTGTAGTGGGGCCCAACTCCTCCTTTTATCTCACTTCTTTCTTCTTTTTTAATTTTTAATAAGTATTAGGTGAGTCCTAAAATTTGGTGTGGTTGTGAGTAATTACTACGAGACTAAGTGTTGGGTTGAGTGGTGAGAAAAAAAGCTGACGTGGCGGTGTGGTAGAGTGTAACCACTCCTTACACTCTAAGAAGCTGAGTGGTGGACTAAGTGATATGAGTGAAAGGCTAACGACAAACACTCCTAGTGCGGATAAAAAAAACCCTTTATGGAGGCACTTGATATTAGAGGTGACAAGTGAGTGAGTCGTATAACATGTCAAAACAGATTGAGTTAAAAAAAACCTTTATGGAGGGACTTGATATTAGAGGTGACGTGGCAAACCTTTATGGAGGCACTTATATAGCTTGATAATCGTTTAGCCAAACCTCCACATGTCCTCTAAAATTGTACTTAGATAGGTGCTTGATCGGATAAATTATCTTAATAATGCTAGACCATGGTTTGGAAACTAGGTCGGTTATTGAGCACGTTTAACCAGTTCAATTGATCTCAAAAACCTGATAATTTCATAATTAGTTAAAAAATATCAAAAATAAAATAATCTAAGATTGTATATAAATAGTTAAATACAACAGTAAGATTCAACAATTCTAACTTGCATTTTAAACCAATTAAACATCCAAAATTTTATAATTTCACTCTTTAGGTTTTACATTAATCATTCAAACATAACATCTTCAAACATATTATCCAAATGTGAAATAACCTTAAAATTATCTACTTATATTAAATTTATTTTAGATAAATTAGAATGAAATATATATTAAGGGGTGTTTGCTTTAGCTTATCAAGAGTTTATTTTTCAGGTTTATTTTTTATAAGCTTATTTTTTCTGGTTTATTTTACACGAACCCGATTTTTTTTTTAACTTATAATAAATTTAAAAATCAGAAAATAAATCGAAAAAAACTAGATTTTTAGTTCGGAAAATAAATAAGCACGCTAAAACAAACGCCCCTAAATCAACTTCACAAGATCGTAGTTGCAAACAAACTTCACCGCCGACTTGAGTCGCCGGTCACCCGTTCCCTTCCTTACCCACCCACAGCCATTTTCCCACTTGCTCTAAATTTCCAATCTTTGTCTTGCCCAGGAAGAAATAGCAACCTCCCTATATAAATACGCACACACCTTCGATAATCCAGATATTACACCCAAAACTTATACATACCAACAGCTAGAAATGCATCGCTATAACGCCTGGCTTCCGCCTCCGGTCGCCGACGCCACCAGGAAAGAGAAAGAATCATTCGCCGGTGTTGTATCTTCAGTGAAAGAATCGTATATTACGGATGATCCAGAATCCGTCTACTCCACTCTCAAATGGATATCAGTCATTGACCTGTGAGCTCCAATTTCTGTTTACAGTATTAATTTGCTCTTATATAAACTCGTTTATGTGCATTCCTGTGCAAGTAACAACGATCGTTCTGTTTTTTATGTTTGTTTATACTTAATTTCACTATGAATTATGATCCTTTACTTTTTTGTTGATTTGTTTGCTGAAATTGATAAATGTTTTGGTGCAATCTTGATATATTCTGGAGGTTTAACTCTCACAGGTCAACTATTAGTCCTGTGAACAGGTCAATTTTGAGGATTATTAATCTTCTATGTACATTTTGTAGTTTTCTGTTTTGTAACATAGGCATGATGCACTTGTAACGAACTAATGCATATTAATTTCATTTTGTTGAAATAAATGAACTGCATTCAATCATTCTACTGGAGTAAAGTTATGCCTACATCTTGATCTGTTCTTTAGGTTTTACTGTAACATATAGAAAAGTAGAACTTCTCTTTAATTTTATATAGGTAGGCAGACCAAGTGCAACTGTTTTGTATATTATTAAATTGTTACAAGTTATACAG
Source organism: Drosophyllum lusitanicum (assembly GCA_032274825.1). NCBI lineage: Eukaryota > Viridiplantae > Streptophyta > Magnoliopsida > Caryophyllales > Drosophyllaceae > Drosophyllum > Drosophyllum lusitanicum. The sequence continues at coordinate 16,038 of JAUEJL010055222.1, read as the reverse complement.
TGATTTCATTATAGAATAAAGGTATTATTTTTTCTTTATTATGCTGATTGAATATCCCTTACAATTATTATAGGATGTTTGCTTGTGAGAAAACATTGGGGAATCAGCTTTTTAGACGACATGATGTTTATTGTTATTATTCTTATCAATCATGCAGGTTCGTAAAGGCCAAAAGTGAAGTATCCTTGGAAGACGTTGCTGCTCTCGTGGAATTTGGTGTGCAAGTGTTTCATGCATCACAGGACAAGCTATATGCTCAGGTATTATTTTGTGTCAGCAAAATATGTGTAAACCATTATATACTGTGGTACTGAAATTGGAATCACTTGTTTTTGGTTTAGGTGAGATGGGGAAATGTTCTCGTGAGCTTACTGAATAAATTTCGCAAAAAGTTGACTCTGAGAGTTGACTGGCGCCCTTTCTATGATACTTTGGTTCAAACACACTTTACAAGGTACTTCTATTCATGATTTATTGATCATACCATGGTTGTTATGCATCAAATGATTCAAGGACACTTTAGCTGTGTGAATGTGGACAAATTACTTTGATATTGTTGTACACTTGTAGTTGTATGTATCCGAAGATAAGAAATCTGATCTTTGTTGATGTGGATATATTTTACCTTAACTGCTATTATTTTAATTAAGTGGTAATTACGAGTTTTTTTCATGTATTTGTTATAGGAATACAGGACCAGAGGGATGGAGGATAAGACAGCGACATTTTGAGACGGTCACTTCCCTTGTTCGTTCCTGCAGAAGGTTCTTCCCACCAGGTTCTGCCCATGAAATATGGTCCGAGTTTAGGTAAAATTTTGAATCTCATGTTATGATAATTAAAAATAATCCTTTGTCATACTTCTTTGGTTTAACAATTTTGAATCTCAATTATTTGAATGAAATTGAGTATCAGATCTCTACTTGAAAATCCATGGCATAACTCGGCTTTTGAAGGTTCCGGATTTGTGAGACTCTTCCTTCCGACAAACCTAGATAACCAGGACTTCTATTCACGGTAATTTATAGATTATATTCTCTTAGTCTCCTTGTTAATTAGTGAATCAAATTAATCACCTTTTTTTCATGTCAGTGAGTGGATCAACGCGTGCATTCTTCAATGGGATTCAATACCAAATTGCCAGTTCTGGAACAGCCAATGGGCAGCTATTATGGCTCGTGTTATCAAGAACTACAAATCCAAGGACTGGGAGGATCTTTTACCAGATATATTCAGTCGATTTCAGAACATGTTTGAGGTACTTCATCTGATATGATCTTATGTTAATAAACTAGTAGTGTCTTGACTTCCTAGAACAGTAAGGCAATAATGCTATTTTTGCAGGTGCCTGTGGCAAGTGGGGGTGGATCATACCCGTTCTCTATCGATGTCCCAAGAAATACAAGATTCCTGTTTTCCAATAGATCACAAACTCCCGCTAAGGCCATTGCAAAATCAATTGTATGATCAATATCTCAAGTTATAGAACTGTGTTTACTAATTCTGAGGTGGCAAGATGGGAGGGTCGAGTAATTGGGTAACAAGTCAAAAAGGGTTCAGGTGGAAACAAATCATGTTAAGTAGGGGTCTAAGTGGTACAGGTTGGGTTGGATTGAACTGCAAATAGTCAAATACTACTCCATTTTTCTAAAATTTGTTATCAATAGTTAATCTTTGTTATTCAACCAACAAATTTATTACATTAACAACCTAAATCTTTCAATAAATATAGACTTTAGGCAACTTTCAACCTGTTCCTCTTTTTAGCTAAAATTTTTGATTTAGCCCATTGAACCCGTTTTTGATCAAATACAACTCAAAGGAACCCCTTCATAAGTAAATGGATTGAAAGTATCACCTAAGTAATTTATATTTGGTCCCTAACAGATTTATTTCTTTGTTCCATGTTTTTGCTGCTACAGGTTTATCTATTAAAGCCTGGTAGCTTGGCTCAGCAACACTTTGACAAATTGGTCAACCTCTTAGAACAGTTTGTTTTCTAGATTTTATTACTCGCATTTTATATTATTGTGTGGTTATGATGTGTATATTGACATGGTTGGATACTTGTTTCAGATACTACCATCCTTCTAATGGTGGTCGTTGGACGTACTCACTAGAGAGGTTTTTGTTTCACTTGGTCTATACATTCCGGAAACGCCTGCAGCAAGAGAAAGAGTAAGAGTTTTCATCCGCCTTCTAACATTCTTGCTCCTTTTTTTACTCAATTATATATTTCTTATATAATGATTTGTCTATTCAGGAATCCTGATAATGATGAACAGATTGAATTCTCTCTAGGACAAACAGAAAGGGAAGCTTTTGTGATTACTGTTCTGAAGTTAATTGATCGTGGTCAGTACAGCAAAAATGAACACCTTTCTGAAACAGTTGCCGCTGCGACGTCTATTTTGTCTTATGTGGAGCCTTCATTGGTTCTCCCCTTTTTGGTGACTCGATTCCACATGGCATTAGAAACGGTTAGTGACATAACAGATTTTCATCTTAGTAGAGGTGGCAAAATGTGCGGGTCAGGTGGTAGGTCAAAACTGGCCGGGTTGGACCAACCTGTCATCACTTTTATATCCATTTCTTGTTTTCTTAAATAATTAATTTTTTAATAAGATTTTATAATTTTATAATTTTATAATTTAAGTTTTATTTATAAATTGATTTAGGAGTTTTTAAGCACTTAAAAACACTGTGGTAACTTTTGACAAGTCGACCCGTTTGACCTTTTTTCCTGTTAGTCAAGTTCTAGAAGTTTTACCCATTTGATCTGTCAAGTTCGACCCATTTAAATTAGGATCTTAGGTGCCGTATCTTTTGGTTCATTTATGCATGCGGTTGTGTGATTGATTTCACTCATTCTTGTTGCTTTTTTGTGGTTAGATGACAGCAACCCATCAATTGAAGACAGCTGTGACATCAGTGGCATTTTCTGGACGATCACTATTTTTCATGTCATTATCTTCGTCGTCAATGGAAACCGATGATGTTAATGATGCTGATATGTTCCGCGATCTTCTGATGATATCTTTGACCAATGCCTTGCTTGGGATGGATGCCAACGATCCTCCAAAAACCTTAGCAACTATGCAACTCATTGGCTCCATATTTTCCAATGTAATAAGAAATATTAAAAAAAAAATTGTCTGAATAAACTTCATCTAATTGAAATGCCAATTGCAGATGGTTACGTTGGATGATGATACAGATAATCTGTCATTCATGCCTGCAGAACGCTTTTCAGAATGGCTTGATGAGTTTCTATGCCGCCTTTTCTCATTGTTACAACACTTGGAACCGAGTAGTGTTTTGTAAGTACTTCCGTTTTGGCTTCTTGACATGTTTACACTTTACCCCCTCTAATTTGGAACTTTGCCTATTTGGTATATTCATGAATTGAGCAATGATGTATTACATAAATGAAGATGTCCATTCACCTGCAACATCCGGAACATTCCTAGTTTAGGATGGTCCTCAGTACTTCTGCATGTTGGAAATATTGTTTGGAAGACTTTCGAAGTCCTTGTACAACCAGGTATATCTTGCTTCTCCAGTTTCCAGATTAAATTATATATTTGATAATTTCAAAATTTTATTCAAGGTCATATACTTTTCATTTACACTGAACAGGCTATTAAAAAAGTTTCAAAGTTTCTGAAGACAAATATTCTACCTGGAGCTATTGCTGAAGTTGGACTGCTCTGCTGTGCTTGCATCCATTCAAATCCTGAAATTGCTGTTAATCAACTTGTTGAACCTCTTCTATCTTCTGTTATATCATCTTTGAAAGGAATTCCTTTCACAGGTTTTGGGGGAAGTGGAAATTTTACTGGCTCATCTTTAAATAAGGTTTTTCCCGTGTAATTCTAATTTTTTTTAATCTGTCTTTCAAAAAAAAAATCTTTTAATAATTTTTTTGTATGCTTAACATTCATATTATGTTGAAATTAATTTCTGTATTATAAATATTTTTAGGCAAGAGCCACACTTTCTCCAGCCCTAGAAACATCAATTGATTACCAGTTAAAGGTATTGTCAATTTCAATCAGTTACGGTGGTCCTTCACTTCTTCGTTACAAGGAACAATTTAAGGATGCCATACATTCTGCCTTTGAATCCCCATCTTGGAAGGTTTATAAATCTCTTTTCGTTGTTTTAATAATTCAAATTGATGGGTTTGCTAATCTGGCTCGTCCTAACTACTTGTTTCAACTCTCATAATTTGACAGGTTAGCATAGCTGGTGATCAAGTCCTTCGGGCCCTCCTTGGAAGTCTGGTTCTCTATTATCCTGTTGATCAGTACAAGTAAGATTCTTCTAACAGTGACAACAATAATGATAGTTATCTAACAATGCACGTGATGATAGTTTTGTAACTTCTTCTGTAAGTAAATTTATATCTATTTCATGGGTTTATGCTGCTTGACTTAACAGGTCTGTTTCAAACTACTCTTCAATGACCCCACTGGAGGAGTGGATCAGTAATAAAGATTTTTCCAAAGATGAACCGTTTACGGGCCCCAAGTGGCATATCCCTAGTGATGAAGAAATTCAATTTGCTAATGAACTGTTAAACCTGCATCTGGAATCAGCTTTGGATGAGCTTCTGAAAATATGTGGAGATAATATTCACTCTGATCCGGGTATACTTCGGTATTCAATTGCCATGAAAATTTCTTAGTTCTTAATAAAGTTGCAATAAATTGTTCTCAGAGGAAAACAATTTTCATTTATTCTCGGAAGAAAATAAACTTTTTGAATTTGTATTTATTATGTTGCACAGGGAATGAAAAAGACCACTTGAAAGTGACTCTTTTGCGGATTGACTCTTCATTACAAGGTGTTTTGTCATGTTTGCCTGATTTCTTACCTACTTTTAAAAATGGGAAGGTTGAAAATCCACCCTTTTTAATTGCGGGAGCAACGGGCTCAATTGTTGGAAGCACTGGATTGCGCGAAAAAGCTGCTAATGTCATCCATGTAGCCTCTAAGTAAATGATTATGTTCCCAATTTATCATGTTTCCCTTCTTTTTTTTTCTTTTTTTTCCTGTTATAATTATTTGTTGGCACGGATTGCAGATACTTGCTTGAGAAAAAATCAGATGACAGCATTCTTTTGTTACTTCTCATTCGTATTATCGAGGCTTTGGGGAACTATGGTAATGTACACTGCAAACCATTTGTTTTTCAGTAGAAGTGGCTAATTCAACCGTTTTACTTATGGATTTTTCTATATGGGTTTTGTTGTATCTCCAATGAGTCAAATAGACAAGTTTAAAGATTAGCTTATAGTGAAATTGGTCAAATGGGTTGAAATAAATTATTACATTCATAACATTAGATTATTGTGCAAAAAAATAGTTTTTGTAATCATATTTGATTTGACACACTAATAATTAATGGGATTAATTTATTTAAAAAAGGGTTTTGGGTCAACCCAACCCGTTCAAAAACTGCCTGTTTTGATCTTTTATCAAACTCACTCATTTTGCCATTTCTACTTTTTATTATATATTTGAAGTACACGATTCTTGACAATGCTGTACAGGAAGTTCTGAATACGAAGAGTGGACTAACCATAGGCAGGCATGGAAATTAGAATCTGTTGCCATTATAGAACCTCCTGTTAACTTTATTATGCCATCTACTTCGAAAGGGAAGAAAAGGTAAAGTTTCCTATACATGCATACATATGATGTTTATGTATTTATATCTATCTGAATGATGAAATTTTATGTTCTGGTGGTTCTTCCATTGCAGGCCAAGGTGGGCACTCATTGACAAAGCATATATGCACAACACATGGAGAACATCACAATCATCTTATCATTTGTTTCGTACAAGCAAAAATGTATCTCCTTCAGAAAATGTGAATGTTTTGATGGATGATCTTCTTAATCTATGTGTGCATAGCTATGATACTGTCCGGACGTGAGTTTGTTTTTCCGACACACCCTAAATAATAAGTTCTTTCCATTTGATGTAGAGTCTTTCTATTTCTTATTTATATGTTGGTTTTCAGGCTTGCTGGAAGATCACTTGTGAAAATGATCAAACGATGGCCGTCTCTGATTGCAAAGTGTGTCCATACACTTACTGAGAACCTACGAAGTCCTAGCTCGCCAGAATATAAGGTTTTAGGTTCTTGTGCTGTTCTTGGAACCCAAACTGTTCTCAAGCATCTCACTCTGGTAAAACAAAAAATTTACTAATGCTGCGATTAACATTTATCTTCCATTTCCTTTCTTACATGATACTTTTAAATGCAGGAACCAAAATCTTTTTCATCTTTCCTTCTTGGAATTCTTTTGAGGCAAGTGTATATATTATTATTCAAGCTATGATTGTTGAATATGGTACTTGCGTGACATTCTCTTCCATTTTCATTGCAGTTCTCAGCATGAATCCTTGAAATCCCAGAAAGCTATCAATGAGGTGAACTGTCCAGAGAGGATTTACTTTATATAATGTGTTGTAATGCTAAGACTATGCTAATTTTTTTGTCAACATCACCAGCTTTTTGTCAAATACAACATCTATTTTGCGGGGATCTCTAGAAACATTTTCCGCAAGTCAGAGGACCCTTCTGGGACAGACTTTGCAGCTTTGGTTTCTGAGATAGGTTCAATGAGTTTTGAGTCAACTAACTTGCATTGGAGGTATACTCAATGGTCCATTATCTTCATATGATATATTTTTCTCCACTCAATCAAAGTTGTACTGAATTTGTTTAATTGTGTTTCATGTAGATATAACTTGATGGCCAACAGAGTTCTGCTGTTGCTGGCTATGTCATCTAGAAATGAACCCAATTTGTCATCCAAGATTCTTAGTGAAGCTGCTGGTTAGTAATTTTGGCCCATGCTGATAAACTCTGAATTAACTTGACCTATTACTGTCACTTTAATATCCTTTCCGAATTCTAGAGGTGGCAATGTTGACCAAACTACTTATGAATAGATCGTTTGGAGTTATATTTTATTCTCTAATCGGTCAAATGAATAAAATATAATAAAAATTCTGTAATTAACAGGAAACCAGTTGAAAGGGAATCCAAAGTGTATTTTTCAATCATGAAACCTCCTAAATCATTTTATTGATAATATTATATCATTATTGAAATAATGGATTTACTGTAATTATATTTGACACAATAAATTGTTCACAAAAAGGTTGAAATTGGGCAAAAGGTGTTTTGGGTCAATCTACCCTGATTTTACCACACCAAAGTTATCCATTTTGACCCCTTGCCACCTCTACAAAATTCTCATGTTTTACTTTGTAACTGTGTAGCATATGACATGTAACCCATGAACTTGTGTGTATCGGTTTTTCAGGTCATTTCCTAAAGAATTTGAAAAGTCAACTTCCACAGACAAGGATACTAGCAATCTCGGCTCTAAATATGTTACTAAAAGAATCACCTTATAAACTCTCTGCGGAAGAACAATCTGTATCTTCAGGGAATTCACAAGAAAACACCAAGTCTTCTCTCGAGGGAATATTGAGTAATATATTTCAAGAAGAAGGATTCTTTACCGAAACTTTCGACAGCCTTTCTAATGTCCATATTATCAGTGACACCGAGAACTCGTCTTCTAGGGGCGGCCATGGAAATTCATCATTTCAAAGTTTAGCAGATAAATCAATCACTCGTTTCTACTTTGATTTTTCATCGACGTGGCCCCGTACACCTACTTGGATTTCTCTTTTTGGAACTGATACTTTTTATTCAAGCTTTGCTCGCATATTCAAGCGGCTAGTTCAAGAATGTGGTGTCTCTGTTTTACATTCACTAAAAACTGCATTGGAGGAGTTTGTAAATGCTAAAGAGAGGTCCAAGCAGTGTGTTGCTGCTGAGGCTTTTGCAGGTTTGTTGCATGCTGATGTTTTTGGGCTCGTGGAAGCATGGGATACCTGGATGATGGCCCAATTGCAAAACATCCTTCTTGCACCGTCAGTCGAATCGACTCCCGAGTGGGCTGCTTGTATACGGTATGCAGTTACTGGGAAGGGTAAATATGGAACAAAAATACCGCTTCTAAGGCAACGGATTTTGGATTGCTTGATTGACCCATTACCTCAAACAGTAACCACAACTGTAGTTGCCAAACGTTATTCTTTCCTTTCTGCTGCTTTGATAGAGGTCTCTCCCCCGAGGATGCCCGTATCAGAAATTCAGCTTCATTATATACTATTGCAGGAGTTGCTTGATAAAATGAGCCATCCTACTGCCCACGTTAGTTTATAATATTTTAGCAAAGTTAATTATATTCATATATTGTTATAGCTGTGCGTATTGTTGTGCTAAATGTCAACCCTCAACAGGTCAGGGAAGCAATTGCTATTGCTCTTTCTGTGTTGTGCTCAAATATCCGACTACATGAGAATATTAACAAAGATTATTCACTTAAGAAGGAGAAGAATACAGTAAATGGAATGTATGGAGATAGTTGGGATCAATTTTTACAGGAAAGAGCGTCTGAACTTGTGGTGGCAATTCAGAATGCCAATCCCTCTGACAATCTGGAGAATTTAGCAGAGGGAAATACAGTCTCAGGCTCAGATAGCAACTCCCCAGATGATGTTCAATGGATGGAGACGGTATTTATGAGTTGATTTTTTTAATTTTAATTTTTGTTTATTTCATTGTTCTATGTTTGTAAACGTATTAAAATCTGCCCCGTTGTGTGTAGTTGTTCCATTTTGTTATCTCTTTAATGAAGTCCGGGAGATCTGCATTCCTGATGGATGTGCTTGTGGGATTTCTTCACCCTGTCATCTCCTTACAGGTATGTAAATTATTAAGTTTCAGTTGGAGCTGGTAATCATTTGATCAAAATAGTTGACAAGACGTCGTTTAAGCAAATACCTATTTATTGGTTTTATTATTTCATTTTGAAGGAAACGTCACATAAAGATTTGTCAATTCTGGCCAAGGCAGCGTTTGAGTTGTTAAAATGGAGAATATTCACAGGTGCTCATCTCCGGAAGGCAGTATCAATACTTTTATCTTCAGCAGATGATCCTAACTGGCGGACCAGATCTGCAACTCTGACTTTTCTGCGCAGCTTTATGTATAGGTGAGCATATGTTTCTTTAAAATTTTGTTCTATGTAATTTTATCTATTATCTGCACATTAATAATTAAGAAAAAATATTGGAGATAGTTCATCTGGTAATCTTTGTGAAATCTCACAGACACACTTTCATCCTCTCCAACGATGAGAAACAGAAAATCTGGAAGACGGTTGAGAAGCTGCTTACAGACAATCAAGTAGAGGCAAGTTTTGTCACGCTGTTGCTTAGATTGTTTTCTTTTTGTTTGGTTTAAAATGATACTAATATCAATTAATGGTACAGGTAAGGGAGCATGCAGCAGCAGTTTTAGCTGGACTAATGAAGGGTGATGATGGAGAACTATCAAAAGACTTCCGTGAAAGAGCTTACAGTGAGGCTAGCAAGCTTCAAAAGAGACGGAAACAGAGGTCTTTCTACTCATTTCTATGAATTTATGTTATTGCTTCGGAGAAGAATCTTTATGAATTTATATAGATATATTTCTCCTGCTGAGTTTTCATTGTTACTTTAAACTGCAGAAGCTCAATTGGTGGTCCTTCTGTTGCTTCCATACATGGTCGTGTTCTTGCTCTGGCTGCTTGTGTGTTGTCGGTTCCTTATGATATGCCCAGGTACCCCAGCTGAGAAAAGTTGGATAAATGTTTTATAATTTCATTTCTTACTTCATATTTTTTTTTTAAAACGGAATCTTTTAAACATTCTTAAATTTTTCTTATTTTCTGTTTTAGCTGGTTGCCTGAGCATGCTACCTTATTGGCTCGTTTTGTTGGCGAACCATCACCTGTTAAGTCTACTGTTACAAAGGCAGTTGCAGAGTTCCGCCGAACCCATGCAGATACTTGGAGCGTTCAGAAAGATTCATTCTCTGAAGAACAGCTTGAGGTAAGATCATAATTCTGTTCATTGACAAATTTCAAGAATAAACCAAAAAAACATGTATTCAGATGAAATTAGTGATATTTCTAAAATTTTGATTAATACTTGCAGGTTCTGGCGGATACATCATCTTCGTCATCATATTTCGCTTAGTTTATATTTTTATATTGTATCTCATTTCTGATTGAGAAACAAATAGAAGAACTACAAGCAAGTAAATGTGATAAGTAGTTTGATAGAAAAACATGTATGTATTCTTGATAAGTAGACAAATTATCTTAATGGGATATGGGATGTTAAATAAGCTGTGTTTATATAATTTTCTCATCATTGAATTTAATAATCAGCATTCTTGAGACTATAAATATGTGGTTCATTGGCTCATCTTTGCGTCTATGAGTCCGGCCACTGACCCAATTAAAGCCATTGCTGAAACCACCATCAGAAAACTGCTGAAAATTTGTAACACCACCCACTCTCTGCTCCAAGTTTCCACCTTTCTTTGCACTATGTACATTTCCACTGGAAAATATATTGCTAATGGCCATAGATTCAGAGCCCCTAACAGACCCAATATTTCATTAAAATAGGGGAACACCACTGCGATGCCGGTCGTTGAAACAACGTATGCTGTTCTGAAACATAGCCTGAACAGGTTCAATTCAATATCAGGCAAGAATGGCAGCTTTAACCTGTGAAATTCTTTCAAAACTCCATAGTCCGGGAATTTTTCAGTTATCCATCTCTCTGCATATGCATATACCGGTTGACTGTATAGCTTTGAGTACAAAGAAGAAAAAGGTTTGATAAGGCTACTCCAGTGCCAAGAGAAGTAATAGTTTCACCTCTGAGGAGAAACTGTTTAAAATTCAAGATCTCTTTGGTAGATAGATCAACAGTTAAATCAAGGTTTAACCTGAAAACTCAAAATATAGAATCAAACATGGAGTGTATAGTATTTACTTGGTATCCTCCGATTAGGTGTAGAATGATGCAAGCGTTAGCGAAATCAATGAGCCAGTAAGGTTCATAAAACCCGAATCCAGTCAAGAGGTTTCCTGGTGTATTCTCTCCAAAAGCTGCATAACCGAAACATCCACACCCAAGGTAGAAGAAGGTTGTCACTAAAATTGCAATAACTGAAGCCTTTTTCATAGCCTTGTTCTCTGCTGGTGGTGACTTCAGAGTATCCTTAAACACAAGAAACATAACACCATTTCATATATCAGTATCTAATATAGTTTTAACCTTGACATATACAGTTAAAAAGACAACTGACCTGTATTTCAAGAAAAACTAGGGAATATGGATAAGCAAATGCTACATCGCCAAGTGCTTGAAAAGTTAACCATAGTTTGACGGGTGCACTAACTGCTGTTATGCCATAGATGCTTCCTTCTATTTTACCATTTTCTGTGGTTACATTGTTAAAAAATCAGCTTATTAGGAACTGCATAACTGGAGCTTGATAATATGAATTTGAACTGTTTAACATAAACGTACCGATTACTTTGGCTATACCAAGTCCAAAACCAATAGACGAGTAACAAAAAGACATGATGGCGGCAACAAAAGAGACCCACATCATGCTATGAAAATCTGGTATCTGTGACATAGCAATCTGTATAACTCCAAACAAAAGCATATAAAGATTGCCATCAAACTCGCAAGGTGTCTCGTGCCCTTCTTTATGGTAACAATTTGATTTCCGAATCGCACTGATCTCAGATAAGAAATAGAGGGTTTATGATAATGAAAGAAGTCGATATCATCTGTTAGTCGAACAATTTTTATGAGAAGTAATACCTCATACAAGTTGCGGTTGTAACAACATAAGCAACTCCTGTCCCATAGAAGTTCAAAAATTGAAGCAAACCACATAACAATGCCTGTTTTTCACCTGGAGTACTATTAATCTGAATAAATATTTTCAAACGTAATCCCAATTCCCAAAAACCGCCTAAATGGAAGGAGATAAGTTGGCAGATGCATATAAACATGAATATGATTGTGAAATGTATAATTGCAAATTGAAGATTAGAAACTTGAAGGTGGATAGTAGTACCAAGGATTACTCTAACTGCTTCTGCAAAAGATCGATTTCTAGTTCCAGTAACAGGATCAGGAGACCTGTAACAATCTGCTAAAAGAGACGAAGAAACGTAGGTTACAGATGCAAAGAAGAACAAAGCAACGGGCCCTCCAATCCAACCTAATTGTGATACGCTCCACGCCAGGGAAAGCACACCGGATCCGATCACAGCAGTAATGATGTGAGCGATCGTACTCCATACGGTCCCTGATTCAAAGCGAATTGCTTCGGATTGAATACTGATTTCACATCATTTCAAGTGAATTAGAAAGAACAAAAACGGATGTCTAGAATCACCTGTTCTTATCGTGTTCGTATGATCATTGCTGGCAGAAACTTGAGGCAGGAGTTCACGTTTGACTGTTATATCTAGGAAAATCGAAAAGGCATTACATCAATCAAGCGAGATATGCAAATCAATAAATATCATAAATGAAGCAGAAGATAATTGATTAAAGATCAAACCAGTGTGATTAAAGGGTGAGAGCTGCAACATTGGAGTTTCCTCTTGTTCTTCATAATCCTCTCCTTCTCCAATCATCTTATAATAAATAAATAAATAAATTCTCGGAAGTTTCTTCAGATTCTTGAACTTTGGAGCATTTGATGTTTGATCATACGGATTGTAACGAACAAGCAGTCTACAATCTGGTCAAAGCTTTGTTATCTGATTTGAAACAAATTTGCAGGTTAGGAACTAGCATGAACAGGTGAAGTCATTCGCCATTAGAGGATGCGGATGCAAGATTCAACTCTTTCCGAAGCAATTTAACTAATTAATTATAATTAGATAGGAATCTTTGAAGAAATTAGTATCTTAATAGTTTTTAAATAGTGGGTCACTATTGGTCTATTACCTTAACAATAAAGAAAAGCAAAATTAATTAAGTGCTTCATCAAACCTGTTTTCCGGAATTCGTTTTAACTTTTAAGACCATACGTAGTCGAGCTCATTCGTTGCTTGTCATTCCGTCAAGAGCTCGTCTACCTTGCTCGTCACCACCATGACTAGCCATAACGGCTCCTTCTTTTTTTATAATTTTCTTGTTGTAACGGTACAAAATTAGTGATGATGTGGACTTTAGTCATGTAAACTAGGGCTGTTTAGTCATGACTATGCTATCGGCTGAAAAGATGATGTCACAATTAGTCATGACAGTCATGCAAGTCATGACAGTCATGCATGTCATGACTACGGATGATCTAAGATGGTCTGAAAACTAATTATTATGATCTAAAAAATCAGAATATAAATAAAATAACTAACTAATTAAAATGAACACAATTAAGAGTTCTCTTAGGGTGACTACTTAAAGTTCGATTGTTACAAACGCTCTTTTAATTAGGCATATTCATGATCAGTTGGTCTATACAAAAAGACATAGATATTGATAGGGGTGTTCACGGGTGGGGCAGGTAGTGAATTTTTTGTAAATCGACATTGCGGGACGGGTACCTAGTTTTAGAAACCAAAACCGAACCACAGACAGTTGCGGGTACCCGAAGGGAGACGGGTATCTATAGTTTGGGTCACAGATACCCTAAAACTGAGCCGTTTTTCATTTTTGCTGTTTTCAACAAGTTCAGATTCATAATAAAATAATAAACAATGGTATAAACAAGTCAACTATAATGAATAAATCACTGGCAGAAATTGAACAGATCTTCGATGAAAGCTTCATAGAAACAAAAAAACTGATAGGCTTGAAGTTGACACTTTTGATCGATTTTAGTGTCTTCGTGTTGAATTCTCGATCGTTGCAGGCTTGGTTTTAAGGATTGGGGGAGACAGTGGGGGCTCCTAGAGGTAAGTTAGGTAGTTTTAAGGATTTTAAGTTAGGTAGTTTTGAGGATTTTAAGTTTAAACGAGAACTGTTTTTCGTACGAAAACTACAAGAAATGTTTTTAACACCATTAATGACTTGTTAATAGGGGTATTTTGGTAATTTATATATTTACCCAACCGTGAATTGCGTCCGGTTGAGCCGTCATTAATTTGCGAGATTTGATTTTCTGAAATAACCCTCATTAATGCATCATTAATGAAGCATTAATGAGCCGCCAAAAAATCTTAGCCATTGATTAAGTTTAATCAAGGGTTAAGATTGGTTCTCGCAGTTCTCGTACGAAAAACAGTTCTCATTTGAACTCTCCCCTATATATATGTATATGTGTGTGTGTGTAGAATAAAAAATACAAAAAATGGACACCACCACCAATGCATCTCTCTCCTTATTTTCCCCCCTCTCTCTCTCTCGGTATTCTAATGCGGAGACTCATTCAAAATTCTTGGTATCGACTATTGAGGCATTGGGGTGGTGTTCCCTCTCGATACTTAGCTCTACATAAGCATGCCGATGGTTTGCTTCAGGTACTCCCAATGCTTTAAGTGTAGATTTTAGAAAAAGTTTAAGCACCAATGCACTATATATTATACATTGTAAAAAGATGAGTACAACTAAAAACGCCTATGATGGGTGCTTTCATACTCACAAACATTTAAATGAGTAAATGATGAAATGACTAATACCCCTCACTTAAAGTGTTTGTAAATGTGGGAAGCACCTAAGATAGGTGCTGCTAGAAGTATATATACTATCTTCATTATCATTATACATAATAAATTAATTATAAAAAAGTTTATGAATTAGTAGTCTTGAATGCATGGAAAGAGTAAAGGTCTGCTCTTCCTTAAAACACTTAAAATTAAAAGTGATCTTAAGCGGCATCGGCTACTATACGGGGTGTTTGGTTTGTATTAATTAAGAATGATGACTATGGCTACAAGTTCACCGGAATGAATTTCTGAATCCAAACTGATCATCGTACAAAATGATATAAGTTATATTATGGAAGCAGTACGTACATACGTACTGTGTGTGTATACATATATACGATACAAATCAATTATTTTATTTCATTAATATTTGTGGTGAGATTAAAAAGAGATGGCAAAGTTGTTGGATGTTTTTGTCAAAGCATACAGGTTGGAGAGCATAAGACATTAATTACTTGTCTATAATCTTTGAGCAAAAGATTGCTTAATTTAATTATATCTCAACTGTCTCGTTGACATGGTGTCCGATTGAGTCCCTATATATACTAGTAATTTTGTTATGCTTCTTCACAAATTAACTTCCTTGTAAGTCATAATTAGATCATTAAACAAGGATATATGATGGCTCGTAAGCTTTTACTTTTTGCATGTGTTGGTTTTCTGATTTTCACACTTGATATCGTTGGTGGTAGAAATCTTTCTGAAAAGGAAGAAAAAACAATTGTTGGACATGGTGGGGGTATAGGAGGCGGAGCAGGATTTGGAGGTGGTGGAGGTGGAGGTAAAGGTGCTGGTGGGGGAGTAGGGTTTGGAGGTGGAGGTGGAATAGGTGGTGGTGGTGGTGGTGGAGCAGGAGGTGGTTATGGAGGTGGTGGTGGAACAGGAGGTGGTTATGGAGGTGGAATTGGTGGTGGTGGTGGAGGTGGAACAGGTGGTGGAGGTGGAACAGGAGGTGGTTATGGAGGAGGCATCGGTAAGGGTGGTGGAGGTGGAAAAGGTGGTGCTGGCGGAATAGGAGGTGGAATTGGTAAGGGAGGTGGAGGTGGAAAAGGTGGTGGTGGCGGTGGAATTGGTGTTGGAGGTGGAGGTGGTGCTGGAGGTGGAGGTGGAAAAGGTGGTAGTGGTGGAATAGGAGGTGGGAGCGGTGGTGGAGGTGGAAAAGGAGGTGGTGGTGGTGGTGGAGTAGGAGGTGGTTATGGAGGTGGAATCGGTAAGGGTGGTGGTGGAGGAGGTGGAATTGGTGGTGGCATTGGTAAGGGTGGTGGTGTTGGAGGTGGAGGTGGAGGTAAAGGTGCTGGTGGGGGATTAGGGTTTGGAGGTGGAGGTGGAATAGGTGGTGGTGGTGGTGGTGGAGCAGGAATGGTTACTGAAATGTTTGGGTGGATGGGTTTGATTAGGTGGAGTTGGGTGAGAAGGTTAGAG
>JAUEJL010055221.1:0-32050 GCA_032274825.1 Drosophyllum lusitanicum | reverse complement strand
TAGGGTGGGGGGTAGTGGTTGAAAAAATATTTGATAAATTATACTATAAATAATAAAATATTAAATGGGTCGCTCTGGGTCAAGATCCATTAGTAATGGATCCGATCCAAATCCAAGTGATTGGATCTTAATGCTAATGGGTCAGATCCAAATCCAATTAAATGGGTCTACGGGTCAGGTCAGGTCTTTAAAAGATCCGATCCGATCTGCCCCATTGACAGCCCTAGGTTAAACCATCTCAAGTCTATTAAATGGCTTAAGTCATATACGGCCCACTTTTCTTACAAAACATAAGTACATGATTAGACCCATGATTATGTTTAATATTTTGAGAGAATTTCACCTATATTCTTACAAACTTTTATAGTTACATATATATTCTTCCAAACTTTTAAATTAAATCAATATCTTTTCAAAACTTTTGATCTCTCATATATGTCCATATAACTATTTTATTTATTTTAAAACTATTTAAGGATTAGAAAAACTATCCTAAATATAATTTATATGTTAAATCCTCAATATACCCTTGTTTTTAAATCAAATCATATCCTAAAACCCTTCAAATAAAATACTAATCTCTTCCTAAAATTGAATCATCCATGGAAGCTTATACTCCATTCCTATCTCTTTACGACTAGATAATGTATCTGATTCTCCTTTTATTTCCCATCGATTGAATCATCCCATCAAAACTTCTCCTCCATTCGTTTCTACATCATGAATGACAGTTGCTTATGGATTTAATCAAACTGCTCATCAAATGGAACCAAAAACTATCGATGTAGTGTAAAGAATTCATGCACAAACTAATACTTTTGAAATCAAACTAGCTTAAATTCTCAATAAGTATACATTAATTAATAATGGCAGGAACATGATAATTTACGAATGGCAGGATGCTTGAAATCAATTTAATAGTTATTGATGATGCCTTTCTATAACTCTCCATTACGAATGGAAATGCTTGAAATCAAGTTGATACAGTGTAATGTATTCAGACATATTTCTTTTTAATAGTTGTTAATGATGTCTGTATATAACTCTCTATTACAGATGCTTAAAATCTTGATGGCCAGAAGAAATCTCGATGACAGAAGCATGAAGTCATGACACATACAGATGAACGTACCTGATCCTTGACAGCAGTAAGATGAATCACAGGAAGAAAGGTTTTGACAACAGCCAGTAGATGAACAACTATCGATCACAGGAAGATGAACAGACCTCTTGATTGTCGATGACAAGAAGATTAATAAGCCTCTTGATTGTCGCTGGAGGAGATATATATGTTAATTTGATGGTTTTAGGAAATGATTTGTTTTAGAACTAGGGTATATTGGGGATTTAACATATCAATTATTTTTGGGATAGTTTTTCTAATTTATAAATAGTTTAGAAATAAATAAATTAGGTATATGGACATATATGAGAGATTAAAAGATTTGTAATGATATTGTTGTAATTTAGAAGTTTAGAAGGATATATATGTAATTATCATAGTTTATAAGGATATATGTGAAATTCTCCCTAAAATGTCCAAAAGAAAGAGTATGTTTTAGTCAGCACGGTAAAACTATAAGTAACATTTTAGGAACTTATGTTTGGGTGTTTCTTAATTAAACTCATGATAAAAGTATAAAACCATCATAAACAACCTTTAATGAGTTGTGTTGCTAACCATCCTCAATAATCAGGCCCAAACAAAAGTTGTCTCGTTTACTTGATAAACTTGTACACATTAATGAATAAGTAACTGTGAATTCTATTTATCTTATAGTAATTTTATGATCTACATTGTAAGACAACATTTTGTAAAAGGAAAACCAACCAGAAAAGATATCCATATTAAAACACATTAACAAAAGAGTTAGTAACAAAGACAACTACGTAATTTGATAATAACTATATATATTTATATATTGGGTGGAAAGGAAATAGATTGCACCACGATAGCTTTGGGTTATTTCCAATTGTGGATCAAGGTACGAATACCCATATCTTTAATAGAGATTCTTGTTTAAAGTCTATGATGGTTCCTACTTCGTTTGATTCATACCCTTAACGGGTCAAAATTCCTTTCTTCTATGTTGACACATTTGCTATTGATCTTATGATATTGGCATATTGCTAGATTGTTAACGGTCCTTGTGACATTCTGATTGCTATCGCCTTTTTGATTATGCTTAGTTATTGGCTTATTGCGTATTTTGTTGGCGACTTTGTATGAACTCTATGTTGACTTATTGTTGTTGTCCTATTATCTTTGCCTTTGTTGATTATACTCTGGGTATGCGAGCTATTATGATATTAAACACCTATGGGGGTACCATAGGTGCATCATTATGGCGTCCATGGCGTGACACTTCCGTGGCAGTGTGATTAGTTCACGGCAAAGTTGTGAAAAGCGCGCCTGAGGTGTGCCTAAGTCGTAAAAGCACAGGTTGGGCTTTTTTGTCATCGAAGCGAGGCACATAGATAAGGTGCACCGAGGCGCTGAGGCTCTAAGGTGCAATCAAGGCGTGCTTCATGAACATGCCACATGTTGACTTATTTTTTTCCTTTCGATCAACTCTTCCTTTGTTCCAAAAGACATCAACAACTTCCGATTGACAGTTTGACACTCCACGAAGCTTGACACTCCAATCTGCCTAGAAGTTCTTCTATCTGACACTTTATTGCCACAACATCAACACTTCTATTCATCTACGATTCTAATTTTGATCAACATTTCTATGTTCTAGTCTTGATTTCAACTTTGGATTTTTGGAGTTTTTCTGTTGGAAGGTGCTTGTTTCAATCACCTAATTAGTTTTTGGATTGTTGTATGACAATAATTGGTGCTTTAGATATAAGACTTCATTTTCTTTTAATAAAAGAAGTTGTAGATGTTTTAATCAAGTTACTATCCTATACTTCTTGTCTTCATTGAGTCACTTGGTATTTTAAGTTTGACCAATGAACTCTATTGAAGATTAATATCGGGTATCTATAACATATTAAATATAAAATAGAATATTACTTCATATTCTAAGTTATTCAGTGTTATTTGAGTTTGATCAAGGTACTATCCTACACTTCTTGTCTTCACGCGCCTCGCCTTCATGAAGCCCGCGTTTTTCTTGCGCCTCGCGCCTCAAGGCTCCAAGACACTTTGCGCCTCGGTGCGCCTTGAGCCTTTGATAACTTTGGTTCACGGCATCTCCTTATTTTGTTTAGGGGGCGCATGGGTTAACCCTAGTTTATGTTTTGGTTTGTGGATGATGGCGTAGTGCAAATTTTCTGGGTGAAACACTTGTCTTATTGATTAAGTGGGTGTTCACTATTTTGAGTTTGGTTTATAACATAGCCCTCGGATTCCTTTGACTTTGTGGTTGTATATATTCGTTCCTTGCTTTTATATTGGATTACCCTTTGTTGGATATACATGTGTGTGTTTAAAGAATTATCCTTTGTTATCATTTATCCGTGCAGCGAGCTTTTTGCTCAACCGCATTTTCTTTCCCTGCAGCAGGTAATCAATGGGACAATAGACGTGCCAACGAGGGCTAGAGTTTGGAGTAATTAAGAGAGTAATTGATGAATAAATAGTTTATTTCTTTCGTTGTATTTTAATTGGATTTGTTTATGAATAGTTAAATTGTTTAAAACTATAGATTTTGGAGACTGCTTTTGATATGGTTATTATTGGGAATAAATATTATTTTGCTCTATTATGCATCGTAAGGGTGACCTCCAGGTTCCGTTTGGAATCGGGGTGTTACATACACATGGCTGAATTTCTTATTTAGCCATTTTGGGTTACTTGATACTTACCAGCAAATGACTCTTTAGGTGCTTCTGCTCATAGTTTCATACCATAAGTGAAAAAAGATTCATACTTTTTGCTACCCAACAAAAAAAATAAAATCAATTGAGGTACCCTTTAATTTCATTTTGTCCTAAATATGTTTCTGCAATTTTTTTTAATGATAACTAGACCTTTGAAATTGAAACAGTTATTTTGTTAAGATTTTTTTTATCTTACTGCATTTCACTCTGCTTTTATATATTTCTTTGCACTATTTTCATGTGAATGCTTTTGCTATAAACTAGAAACTAAACAGCAGTGGACAATACCAAATTCATATCTTTATTTGGAAATTCTCATGAGCCATTTTCTCGTTTCTGAAACAGATAAAGAACACCAGAGAGGATATATGTGTGTGTGTGTGTATGGTTTTGTTTGAGGTTGTTATCTTCATATTTAGAAATGTCACTTAACTCTGAATTTGTATATAATTGGAATGAAGGCATGCTATTAGTTTCCTCATTGGTTGGCCAGACCGACTTGACCCGACCCGAACCAAATTTGTTATGAGCTTTGAGGATTCACTTTTCTTAAGGTAGTTTGTTCCCCTCATGACCTAGATTCCTGGAACAAGTTGTGGGTTTAGACTTTAGACTAATAATCAGTAACATTGTCACAGCAAAAACATTGATACTCAGTAACATTTGCTGTAGTAACAGTGATAATAAGCTGTTTTTGTGACTTGGTTATTTGGTTGAAATTTGTGTATGCATCAGTACACAAAGCAACAGGTACACAAACTGAATTTGGTTATATGGTTGAAATTATTGACTTTTGTAATGGTTGAAATTTGTCTAAATTTGGTTATTTAGACTGACCTGTGTATGCATTAGTTATTGGTTTAGACCTATTGTAAAACTGTCTTAATGGGAATGTTTGTGTATCTTGAATCTTATGTTGAATTTTTGTTGAATCTTGTTTGGAATAAGGAATCTAGAAATTGAAAACTTAGGTCCCGTTTGTTTTGCAGAATTCGAAAGAATGAAATGGCATTGAAATTAAATTCCGTGTTGTATTGCGTTTGGTAAACTTGTTTTTTAATTGAATTCTCATTATTTAGAATATTTACATTCACTCAAGTAATAGAAAGTCCATTCCATAGGTTGGCTGAATGAAATTTAAATCAATTCAATTTCTTTGAATTCTGTGAAACAAACGGGACCTAATAGAAAAAAAATTCCGAACTGGTTTGATCTCAAGTTCATGGTCGTGTAAAATCAGTATTGAGATGAGACCTACTCAAGTTCTATATAAGCCTCAATAGAGCAAAACCGGAGTTCAAACTCATAATTTAATTGGGTCGAAATCAAGCTTGTTAAGAACTCAGACTCAAATCTTTAAACACCGCGGTTAAAAGGAAAATAAATTAAAATTCTTTCTTTATTTTATTTTTCAATGATATTAAACTACTAATTAGTAACTTTAAAGTTATTAGTATAAATGCTTATGACTATGTTACTGTTTAAAAGAATTGTAGATAATTTACATGGTTTAAAGTAATTCATATAACTTTAATAATCAAAATAAGAAATTAAATTAAAACAACAAGCTTATTAAACAATGATCAAATTCATAACATCAAAAGACCACATGATATATCTATTGGTTATAAAGCACTTATTCAATAATTATATTTTTTTGAACAACAGAAGGGAAACTAAACAAAAAGCTTCGACGTTGTCATCATCCAAGCTTAGTACCCAAATATTATTAATATCCAACTTCAAGCAAGATGCTCAAAGCAAAATTCAACAATTATATGCCACATCATCATATTAACTTATAAGGTAACTACAAGTTAACCTGTCTTTCTTTTCTTTCTTCTTTTCTTTTGGGTTGAAAATTAATTTGATTTATCTTATAGTGCAGCTGTTAAGGTTATATTTTTAAGGCTTTGGAGAGATTATTAGTTTCCACTTTGAAAATTAAGGGGAAAAATGAATATGGTGATGCATATTTTTTTTTAATGAAAAATGATAACCATAACTCTTAGAATAAGAATAAAAAATATTATTTTTAGTTTTTAAAAATAGTAACATTATTTCATGTATGAAAGATTGAAAACTAATTAAAAGGCAACCGTGAAAAGTATGAAAAATTAATTATGAATATATAAGTTATAATCAGGGGCGGACCCAAGGCAAAGGCAGTGGTGGCACATGACACCATCCAATTTTGTCCGTGTAATGTAAATTTCGATCTCGTGTAGTGTAAATTTTGATTTTTTCGAGACGGTGCTACCATCTATTTTAAATCCTAAGTCCGGTACTACCATCCATTTCAAATCTTAGCCATGGTTATAATTATCATTTTTAAAAACTAAATTACCATTTTTATTTTTAACCAGGTCGAATTGGTTATCAACTTTATCATACTTCTTTTTTTTATTACAAAACTAAAGTGTGACCATCTGGGGAATCGGACCCGGGTCACTGGGTCGGTACTCATGTGGTGCTATAAGAAAAAGAAAGAAGCGGGTCATTCACTCATTTGGGTCACTCCTCTCTCGCCGGCGATTCGCGACGCCCTGCTCTGCAAAGGCGACCTTCTCTCGACGGAGAACGGGTGAGTCCCCGAAATCGTGAATCGTTATTTTGACTTCAACTGCGATTAAGACTTCAACAGCGATCGATCTTATTTTTGAGGTTAGTCAAGGAATTGATCTTATTTTTGGTATTTTAGAAGGTTTTTTGAGTGATTACTGATTAGGGTCGAATTCTAAAACTGTGAAGTAGCAACTGATGTTAAAAAGCAGAATTATCGCAGAATTATTTCTTGATTAGGGTCGAAATCTTAAACTACGATTAAGACTTCAACCGATGTTTAATTATTGTTCGTACGTTCGAGTAGATACACCAAATTAATCTTTGATTTTCTTTGCATCCATTACTATACAATATTTTTGCTTAAAACATGAATAACAAGACTTGATATGTGATAGTTTTTGATAGAGTAGTGTACTCATGGAATTAAATGGATTGTAATTACTGTGAATTCAAGGAATTGAAATTTGTGGAGAGATTAACTGTTGAGTTTTTAAACGGAGTTAAATTATGTGTATGTTGGTAAAAAAACAAAGCAACCCGTTCGTCCTGAACTCGTTTTGATCCTGCCCGTTGGTTTTGCCACCACTACCACTATACTAGATGCGCTTTGATTGTTACAATTGTCAATTTTGAACACTGGTCTAGAAGCAATTCCAGATTAGGTTTCTATGTTGGTTATTTTGTTTGATATTTTGCTGTTGATTAATGCAGTTAGCAACGTTTGATGTACGAGAGTTTTAAGAGAAAATGAGGATAGTTGGATTGACTGGAGGAATTGCGACGGGCAAGAGTACTGTTTCTAATCTCTTCAAAGCTCACGGTTTCCCGGTGGTCGATGCCGACGTCGTTGCCCGTGTAAGAACCCCCTCTGTTATTTGAATTTTTGAACAGAGCTCCAATCTCTGCTATATTCAGAGAAAACCCTAAATTGAAGATAAATCATGGTTGCTTTTGGTTAGAGATGTTTTGACTGAACACTGTATGAATTACTTTGACAGGCTCAGTGGCTTGAATGAAGTAAAATTGATCTTGAGAAGCATGTTATCACACACCCATAATCATAGAATTTTGATTGTGCAATGTGTTTGCAGTTAGATCTCGCTATATACCTTGATGATTTTAAAACCTGATGATGTTCTTTGAGGACTTTCTGAATAGAAGTTAAGTATGCCACTTGATTACTTGAAAACCATGATGAGCTAAATGAAGCCTTGATAGAGTGATAGACCACTTGGTTCAAGAGATAATTGGCTAACATTCACTTTTTTAGTAAAATGTTTCATTGTTGAGGATACATCTATAGTGACACTCAACGGGAGCAAAGAAGCCAAAACTTGTAGGACCAATTTTAATGGGCTCCCGAGCCATTAGTTATTAGTAGATGCTCAATTGCCAAATGAAAAACTACTTTGTAGTCTTTTTTGTCTGTAAGGCAAGTAGGCAACCAAACCCAAAAGATGAAATAGTTTTTTAAACGGGGTGAACAATGTTTTTCTATTTAAATATGAGTGACATTTGAGCAAATTGATATTAACTGAATCTTCTAAACTTTGTTTGGGCGTTCAAAATTTATTGCTATCAAGGTTATGTATTTCCCTATGTGCTTCAGGCTTATTGGCTTGATTATGTTGCAAATTTAAGTGGCAACCAGAGTTGATTGATGGCATGATTTTTCTCTCTTTATGAATGAACTTGCTAATATGAGAGCTTTAAATGGTGATTCTCAATAGGAAACTTACAGAGGTAATGCAAGTAGGTCAAGGTGCACTGTGGTGCAAAGAGGTCCTTGTGCCCACGAAACAGAGTAGGTCCGGGTGTCGGCTTTATGAAGGTGAGGCACATCACATTGAAAAAGATGGTAAAAATATATGTAGTGATGTAATTAAGGTCATGCATTAAAATATCACATAAAGTTTTATTGCATATATCAAAGGTCAAATATACTCATCTCTAAACTTCAAAGATCAAAGAGTGTTCAATTCCAAACTTCAAATATCAAGTCGATTTTGACTAACAATAAAATAATCAAGCACTAGGCTATAAAAGATTGATGTTGATGAAAAAGAAGAAATATAAGTAGAAGTAAAAGATTAAGCACGTGTGATGAAGTAGAAGATTGATGTAGATGGAGATCAGATAGAAGAAGTTGTGTCACAAGTCATATCAACGCAGCAAAAAAGAATGGTAAGATGTTAGGGTTTCGAAGTCCATATAGCAGATACAGTCAAAATTTGTAACAAAAAGTCAAAAAGCGCAAATATGCATGCCGCACGCTTTTTTGCACCTATGCTTCTTGGCACACCTTTGCATGTGCCTCGCCTTGTTGCCAAGAAAGCCCTGCAGGCGCTAACAACTTTGCTAGGTATGTTTTCATGAAAAAGACATAGATTATATGTTTTTTCATGGTTGCATATAATTGTCAAACAAATATAGTAGTGCTTTTGACAAATTCATATATTATTTTGTAAATCAATATTAGCCCTGATGTACCTGTGAGTGCTTTCTGAGTGAAGTTTCCTATAATTTGGAAAATGCTTTGATGTGTAAGGAATTAGTTTGTTGGAATTTATTTTATTTTCTGAAAGAATTCCAAATAAAACCCGAGTTTTGATATATGTTATGAATTCTTCTTATATGGATACATCAGCGTTCTGATGGGTGAACAATAAGATTTTATATTATGAATTACTCACCTGTCTTGACGTATTTTATACTTAGTAGTGGGTGATTACACGCACATAACTACCGAATGTTGATGGTGCAGCCTGTTTGGTGATAGTTAGATCTCCTTGTAATACAATCAAACAAACAAATTGACTTGTGGAATTTTTATCCGCATCCTTATTGACGTTAAACCTTATCATGCGTTTCGATAAACTCCCTGTTCCACGGTTATAGATGCTTTCCAAAGCTTGGGAATGTTAAGGATATGCTCAACAGAAGCAAATATTTGTTAATAACTAGGATAAGTTATAAACAAGCAAGTAACAGGAGGGAATACTCGTAAATATACAGTTACAATGTGAAAAGAAGATTATTAAATTTCACTTAGACCTTCACCGGCAATAAATAAGGCCTTGAAAGATCATTTAGAGAAGAGATTCTCGGCTATAGTGTCTTCAACTGGAGATGATTATGAACAAATACATGCCACATTTTAAAGATAAGTATTACCATAAGTGATAAGTTTAGGATCTTGTTTTATTTTGCACCAACTTCGCGTCTTGTATGTTTTTTCTTAGTGGCATATAATTGTCGAATGAAGGTAGTAGTATCTTTTAACAATTAATAACTCTTATCTAATAATATCAACATTGGTCCTGATTCACTTGTATGAATGTTTTTTAGTGAAATTTGCTAATAACCGAAAACTCCGTTAATGTGTAAGTATTGGATAATGATTATTTTGGTTACTAATGTTGGTTCCAATTTAGGATGTATTGAAGAAAGGTAGTGGTGGTTGGAGAAAAGTTGTAGCAGCTTTTGGAGAGGATATATTGCTGGAAAATGGAGAAGTTGATCGGGCGAAGCTAGGCCAGATTGTATTTACTGATCCTTCAAAACGCCACCTTCTTAATAGGTACGCCAATGACAAATTTCCTATGATCATATAGCCATTATATCCCTTAATTCACTAGTTTGTCTTCAAAGTTGGATAAACCATTGGCTTTATGAATGAACTGGCATCTTTGATATAATGTCTTATTGGAACTTTTTACAAGGCATTACATACAAAAGTGATGAACCAGTAATTTTAAAGAAAATACACCATGAATACTATCCATATTCTTGGGTGATGCTATATCCGTACTTAAACTTACGCCTAAAAAAATTATCGTAATAGACACATGGCAAGAATTCATACACCAACAAGTCCTCATCTCATACATAACTACTGTCTTTTCTTTTTTCTATCTAGAAACTTTCCAAAATAATATATATCTAATTTAAATAACTAGAGCATATATTTTTGGGGAAAACATAGCGAATGGATATTGGTTGTTGGCATAAGTTAATTACCACAGAATCTTGAACTCTCATAATCTTTTATTATTTCATTTTGTAGGCTTCTTGCCCCTTACATTTCATATGGGTTATTTTGGGAAGTTTTAAAATTGTGGATGAAGGGTTGTAAGATCATCATCCTTGATGTCCCTTTACTATTTGAGGCTAATATGGACCGTTGGACGAACCCCACTATTGTTGTGTGGGTTGATCCTGAAACACAACTTCGGCGCCTCATGGCCAGAGATAGAACATCTGCACAGGACGCTGAAAACAGGATAAATGCTCAAATGCCTCTCGATGTAAAAAGATCAAAAGCAAACATAGTGATCGATAACAATGGATCTTTAGAGGACCTAAATGAAAATTTCAGGAAGATTTTAGATCAGGTTACCAAGCCCTTGAAATGGACTGAATTTTGGCTTTCCAGACGGGGTGCTGTAGTGGCTTTTATAACAATATTATCTGGTGTTCTTGGATGCAAGAAATTGATTGCACGCTTATGATTCTCATGTGATTTATGAGATGTGAAATTTGAGGATGAACTGGGTATGATATGCAACTGGATGCCAAACATGCATCTGCAGCAATTAACCATAGTCATACCCTGTTAGTAACCCTTTGTGCTGTGAACCATCAAAATAGTGGAAGAAAACTTCTCATGTGAGTTTAAAGTGTATCCAAGTTGCAAAAATTTAATGACACTTGTGATTTGTTTCATCTTAGGCTGGATAAATTATATATATTTGACACATTTTGTATTTTATAATAATAGAATGAGGATTGTTTATTCATTTGTACTTGTCTACAACACAACAACAATAACAGAACCCAATCGTATCTTTACAGGTATGAATATGTATGATATAGATAGTCCTGCCTTAGACTGTTTCTAGAATTTTTTTGACATTGTTTAAATATGTTCAATTTTCCTTGATGAAATGATTAGCTAGTGTTTGGTTTTGTTGTTTTTGCTATAGGACCGGCCATATCATCATGAATACTTGGCGTGGTCCCTTACTAACAATTGTGGATCATCATCGAGATTAGAATTGGCGAAATAGGTGGGTTGGTTATTGGGTTAAAATATCTACCTTTTTTGCAGGTTGGGTACGTAAAATATGGCTTATAAAATGTGAGAATTTCATTTATATTCTTGGAAACTTTGATTATTACACATATATCCTTTTAAACTTTAAAATTACATATATATTCTTATATAGCCTAGAAACTCTCGTATATGTCCAATCACCTACTTTTGAATATAATCAACCAATTTTAAAATTTAAAAGCTATCTTTAAATTAGTTTATCTTTATCTAAAACTTATATTACAAATTTGAGCTTATCCTAAATACAAATAAGTAAATAAAAACATGATACCTGTGGATCAAGAAAAACTCACGATAAACCTCTTTGGATCATAACAAATGGTTGTGTTTATGGTGGTTTGATTCTTCTCCGTCACTTTTTTTGTAGCTTAAAGTTTCTAGCGAAAATGGTATCCGGCCAAGACGTTGGTCTTATCGGTGGAACTACCGAGAAAACCCATCGACTCCGGTGGTGGCAAGTGCACGATAATGGCGTTCATCTACTATCTGTTTTCTTTTCATATCGTTTATGTTGTTGAGTTCAATGAGTTTTTTGTACAGTTATATGATGTATAAAAATCCTAATGTGACTAATTCTGACAATGATTTACTGGGTTGTTGAGAGGATAGTGAGGGTTCATGGGCGATTGGAGTTTTCTATGGGAATTCACCCTTTTTTCTAAAACCCATTGAAGTTGTAAGTGATTTGAACTAGGGTGGTTGTGATTGAATTTGAACTAGGGGGCTTCGTGCACCGGAGAACCCTTGCAAACGTGGAGTGAAGATCATGGTCTTGACTTTTGAGGTCTTACCCTTGAGGAACCCTTGCAAGCGAGGTGGCAGTGATGATGGAGTACAAAGGGTTCAGTTTACCACTTTAATGGATTTTCTACTAAATCGATAATTTGTTTCTCAAATTCAATCAAAACCCCTTTAGTTCAAATCACTTGCCACTTTAATGGGTTTTAGCGAAAACGGTGAATCCCCATAGAAAACTCTAATTGCCCACGAACCCTCACTATCCTCTGGACAACCATAGTAAATCATTGCCGGTTAGTCACATTAGGGTTCTTATCCATCTATATAACTATACAAAAACCCATTGAACTCAGCAACATAAACGATACAAAAAGAAAAGAGATAGTAAATGAAACGCCGCCATTATCGTGCACGCGCCACCACCGGAGTCGGTGGGTTTTCTCCATAGTTTCGCCGATAAGACCAACGTTTTTGGCCAGATACCATTTTCGCCGGAAAACTTAAGCTAAAGAAAAGGTGACGGAGAAGAATCAAACAACCACCGTAAACACAACCATTTGTTATGATCCAAAGAGGTTTTTCGTGGGTTTTTCTTGATCTATCAGGTATCATGTTTTTTTTAGGATTTAGGGTAAGGTCAAATTCGTAATATTAGTTTTAGATAAAGATAAGCTAATTTAAAGATAGTTTTTAAAATTTTAAATTTATTAATTATAATAAAAAATGGGTGATTAGATATATACGAGAGTTTCTAGGTTTTATAAGGATCTATATGTAGTTTTAAAGTTTATAAAGATATACGTGTAACAATCAAAGTTTTAAAGGATATAGTCAAACATACATCTGCATCAATTAATCAGTCATGCCATGGTAGTAACCCTTTGTGATGTGAACCATCAAAATAGTGGAAGAAAATTTATCATGTGAGTTTTAAAGTTTAAGATGATATACGTGTAATAATCAAAATTTCAAAGGATATAAAAGAAATTATTCCATTTATAAATCATATTTTACTTACCCAACCTGCAGAAAAAAGTAGATATTTTAACTCATTAGTCAACCCACCTATTTTGCCAATTCTAATCCTAATAATGATCCACAATTGTTAGTAAGGGACCACATCAAGTATTCATGAGGATATGGCCAATTCTAGAGCAAAAACAACAAACCCGAACACTAGCTAATCATTTCATCAAGGAAATTAGAGCATATTTAAACAAAGTCAAAAAATTCTGGAAACAGTATGAGGCAGGACTATCTATATTATGTATATCTATACACCGTAAAAATATGACTGGGTTCTGTTGTTGTGTTGTAGACAAGTCAAAATAAATAAATAACCCTTAATTCTATTATTATAAAATACAAAAAGTGTCAAATAAATATAATTTATCCGGCCTAAGATGAAACATTTCACAAGTGTCACTAAATCTTTGCAACTTGGATTTAGGGTAAGGGCAAATTTAAAAGCTATGTGATTGGATATATATATTCGAGAGTTTTTAGGTTTTATATGGATATATATACACTTTTAAAGTTTATAAAGATATACGTGTAATAATCAAAGTTTTTAAGTACATAGATGAAATTCTCCAAATTTTTTTGAAGTTAGAAGGATTTATGCATAAAAATACATGCACATGTTGACCCGCTTGATTTATTCGACATGTTTTGTTTTTTTAGCTATTTTTACCCGCTTGACTCATTCAACTTTATAGTTAGTCTCAATAGGGATGTCCAAAACTTTATTTCGTGAATGATTAGGAGAATAACCAACTGGTGACTTAATGTATACTAAAAAAGATGTTGCTATTTGCTTCGAAGAAGAAATACTTAAAATCAATTTTCAATTAAATTGATGATGTGTTCGCATTGGTAGTTAGATGGGTTTAGCGACGTGTCAAAAAAGGTATTTATCGGATGGAGTTAATTACAAAAATGGTCTCTGTAGTTGTTACTGATTTTCAGTTTTAGTCATTTAACTTTAAAAATTACGAAAATAGTCACTGTGGTTGTCACTTTGTTTCACTTTTGGTCCTTTATGCTAACTCCAGTTAAAGTTGACCGTTGGTCAAAGGGCAGTTTGGTCTTTTCACACCTTATCTTTGTTACCAAACACATATCACCTATTAAACTTATTACCAAACACCCATTCCTTTAAGCTTATTACCAAACACCCATTTTTTCAATTCTATTTTACCCTTTTAACACCCAATCATCCCCTACTCTCCCGTCTCTCTCTCTTTGTGGTGCTAGATCAACACTATCACCACCTCCTCACCATCGGTCATCACACCACGACCACCTCCTCACCGTCGGTCATCACAGCACGACCACCACCACCACCACCACTGTTGTTCACGTCAAGAGCGCCGGCCACCACCACTGTTGTTCACGTCCCTGAAATCTGAGATCTGAAGCAAGCGCCTCACTCCGCCGGTCTACACCACCGCCTCACTTCGCCGCCACCACCGACACGCCCCCACCATCAAAGCATCACCAGGTACGGAACCACCATCATCGCTATTTCATCTAGATCTAAGCAACTGTTGGTCCGTTGCTCACCAACCACCACTGTTGGTCAGTTGCTCTCTATCTCATCTCGATCTGAACCACAACAGTTGGTCCGTTGCTCGCCATCTCATCTGAATCTGAACCACCACAGTTGGAAATTAGGGTTTCTTGATGAAATTTTGGTTTTGAAAGTTTTAGGGTTTCTTTGATTCATCTTTGATTGTTCGTGTATGATTGGTTCGATTGCAGATTTTTGAAGTCGAGCAACCAGATTTAGAGGTTTTGAGTCTTTTATTTCCAAATCGTTGGAATCGATTTTTTATGTGCCACTGGTTTGATTGCAATATTCGATTTTTTATGTGTGATTCAGTTTCCAAATTAGTTTGAATGTTCATATCAATTTTTCTTGTGGGATTTTAGTCAATTGTAGAGATTGGTTATAGATTGTTCTTGTGAGGTTTCAATCAATTTCTAGGTTAGATTTGCACATAATTGAAGATATTGGTTATCCATTTTTTAGATATTAATTATGGTAATTAACAGGTTAATTTAGAAATAATCTGCATTATTTGTTTATTGTATTAATCATTAAAAATAATTAAAGCAATTAACAGATTAATTTTATCAATTTTATTTGTTTATTGAATTAATCTAATTTTGTTTGAATATAATTAAAATCTTACTTTGATTTAAATAATAATAAAAGAAAGTTAAATAATAATAAGAGAAAAGCTTAGAGAATGTTTGGTTACAAGAAAAAGTGGAAAAATGATCAATATATCTTTTGACTAACTGTCAACTTTAACTGAAGTTAGCATAAAGGACCAAAAGTAAAATAAAGTGATAACTACAGTGATTATTTTCGTAATTTTTAAAGTTAAAGAACTAAAACTGAAAATCAGTGAGAACCACATAGACCATTTTTGTAATTAACTCTATCGGATGTTTTGCCATATGTTGACACATGAACAAGTTAACGAGACCTACCTTGGGATACATTGTTTTTAGCTCTAAAATCTTTGGTTGACACTCTTTTCGCTAAGGGAGATGATTAGTACACAACACTTTTTTGCTATACACAACAAAAAGTGTGTGATTGGACCATAATGCTAAGTATGTGGATGGTATTTTTTGGTAGTGAGTTTTTAAGGGTATAAAAGTCATGATTGTTGTGTATGACAAATTGGTGTTGTGTACAAATCATCTCCCTTTCGCTAAACATAAACTAGTGCTATACACGTCTGTTGTCCGGGATATTTTTTTCATATATATATAGATAGAGAGAGAGAGGAAGGTTCATGCGAAAAGTACTTTATTTGTGAAAAGTGCGAGAAGTAATCTGGACCATAGGATTAATTATTTAATGGTTAAGATTAACAATGACAATCTAGTAAATAAATTAAAATTTAAGGATATTATTTAAATTAATAAAAGGGTAATCCAGTCATTAGTCTCTCCTCTCTCCTATCTTCTCTCTCATCTACTCTCTCACTCTCTCTCTCTCAATCTCTCCACCGTATTACTCTCATTAGACTACCCTCTCTCACCTTCCACACATTTTAAAACCCTATTTAATTCCCATCTGCCATTGCACATAAAGAATATTGAACCCTAGCCTCCCCCGCTGCCTATACGGCCATGCTACCCCCGTCGACGATGAAACCATGTCACCCCCGCCGTGGATACACCATGCCACCGGGCCGCCGATACACCCAAGCCACCTTACGGCGCCGATGATCTGAAGCCAACCCCATGAACAGATCTGAATCCAAAACCACGAATAGATCTGAAGCCAGCGCCAACAAGCACCTCCGCCGTCAAGCACCTCGTGGTCGCTGCCGCTTTCCTACTTTCGTCTTCCTAGCGCCGATGTTTCTTCAAGTCAGATCTTGGTCGCCGCTGCTCTCCGGCACCGTTGCCGCCGCACATCACCCCTCCCCTTTTCTTCGTCGTCAATCACCGTAAGACTCAACATCGTCGCCTGATTTCGGTCACTGCCATCCGGCATCTTCGCCGCTGCTCACCGCTGTTCGCTGCCCATTTTTGTACTCTCTCTTCCACGAACCAGGGTTATACAAAACCTTCATCTATTTTTTTTTCTTTTTTGTTTGATATTTTTCTGAACCTGTTATTTTTTATTTATGTTGGTATATCATGTTTTATGATTCTATAGATCTATATATTGAAATATGGATTTATTTGTGTTTATTTTAACACAAGTATTTATTAGTGTATATAGTCTTTGTTTTGTTTGTATTTGTTAATTGTTGAACATGTGTTAATATATTAACTAACAAACACAGGACAATAAAGATATATAATTATTAGTCGTTCAATAATGAATATAACCAACATAAAAAAAATGTTTTATTTTTAACGTCTAGTGTGACGTTCACAAAAAAAAAAGCTTTGGCATCGGTCAAACTTCACTTCACCGGTGTGTTTTAAGTGAAAACTCCCAATGGAGATGAACATAGTCACATACCATAAATGCATATTTATATTTACATTTTAATTCTTGTAATTTGTTTTCTTTCTTTTAAGTTTTTATATTATGATCATGTGTATTTGAAAATATGTCATATTTATAAATTCGTATATTGAAATACTTATATAATTCTTTGTTGAATTAATTGATTCAGTAGAAAATACATTTTTGTTTATTAATGAACATGATTATAATATTAAAAATATTGACACAGACGAACAATTAAAAAAATGGTGACGGAGGATGTATTCAACGGTGAACAAGCAGAAAATAGTTGACCTAAAATGAAAATGATGTAAATGCTCACATATCTTTATATCTTTAGATGTGTTCAGTATTGAATATTGTAAAATTCATCTTAAAACTCGTATACTTTTGGCTGTGTTCATTATTGAACATAGTAACGATGGAAAACCCGTAATAGATCTTCATTGTTGAACATCGTAAAATTGTTAAATTACTATTAATTTATTTCTAATTTATTTTGTTTCAAAATTCTAGGAGAGAGAAATAGATTTGAGAGAGAAAAGTTTTGATTTACCATTATGCCCTTTTAAATTAAAAAAAATAAAAAACATGATTAATCTAGAACCACTAGATCAAATACAAATAAGTGGCTGAGATTGCTTCTCGCACTTTTCGCACATGAGTATTCATGATGATACACCTTTGTACTGCACATGAGCGACAATTCAGTAAAACTTCATAAGTACAACCACAGTCGTACACAATTATAAATCATGATGTTGGTTACACATGTTTTATCAATGTTACTATTGTTAAAAACCCATATGCAAATATTAGATGAATAATCATATTACGTTGGTGTAACCTTTACTCAAAAAATGATTTTTTATAAAAAACGATAACAATACGAGTGTTAAATGGAAAAGAACAAAATACTCATCAATTTAATATAATTTTTATAATTTAAAACTAATTTTTGTTTTAAAATCATTTAAAGTAGATGTTTGACTTTATTTTGATTAGGTTAACATTTTATAAAAAAAAAGTAAAACAATACGGGTGTTAAATCGAAGAGAAAAAAAAACTCGAAAATTTGATATAATTTTTATAATTTTTAATTTTTGAATGTTAAAGATATTTTTATTTTACATACAAGTGTAATGTTTGGCTTGTTATTAGCAATATTCTAACAATTTAATCTTATAGTTGGTTAATATTTGAATTGGTCAACAGCCACGTCACATTTTCACGTCATAGATGATGTCATTATTTTTTTACCACGTCAGCATTTTTTCTCTGCTCCGTCGACAATATATATATTAAATTGAGTTGAGAGGTCAAACTTATGATGAGGTATGCAACATGCGCAGTGAGTTCAATTGTTTAAAAGCGTAGAATAATATGACATTATATATATTATTTTGTTCACCAACATCAATTAACGAGTGTGCTTATTACAAGAATAACTTGGGTGTTTGTGAACATTTTAACATTCCTTGAGGGAAATAGGGTGAGTTTCTGAGTACCTGATTAGATTGGCGAGTAGGGGTGCACATGTTTGGATTTTTAACCAATCCGGATTGGTTTCAATCCAAACTGGTTTTCATGTATACGAGAAAACCGGTTTTTTAAATATTTGGATCGGTTTCGATTTGAAAAAAAACCCTAAAATTCAACCGGTTTGGAGGGGATAATTTTACATCCGGTCTAACCAGTTTCGGTTTGAAAAAACCGGTTTTAATAAAAACCGGCCAAGGTTTCCCCGATGGAAAAGGTAACAAGACAAAAGAAACATTTTAAGAATGCTTTACTATTTATTTATTTTTAAAAATATGCTTTACTATTTATTCCATCAATCTCACGACTTCAACCGTGTTAAGGTCGGTATTAGTAGTAGCCATGAAGAAAATTAGAAAAAGAAGAATTGAGAGACTTTAAGAGAGTCGGAATATGGTGTAAATCAACCAAGTACATCCCCAAACTATTTATCCAGTTTTTGCCAAACTGGTTTTTTATATGGCAAAAAAACCGGTCGTCCCAGTTAATCCCAAACCGGTTTACCTATCCGGCTAGATAAAATCCGATCCGGTTTCAAAAAATCCTATTCTAGATAGTTTTTACGTAAAATCGGATATTCAGATTTTCTGTACACCTCTATTGACGAGTGCTTACCATCTTAAATGGTATGATCTAGTGGTGCTTTCTTGAGTAGATTAGGCCCAAACCATAAAAAGGTTTACATAAGCTTGGACTAACATCCGAAATCCTACAACTCTACAAGGATCTATGAGTCGTATTTTATGATTGGTTAAAGAGTTACCTATGGATAGTGAGATATATGTCACCAATTTTTCTTTTAATTAAATCACAAAATTTTTCTTTTCACTAGAAACATTTGATAACACTCTTTAGTGATCGTACTTCGATATGGAACTTTAAATAACGAAAGCAAATTTCATCTGGACTAACTCGATTCTCAAACGAAGAAAAAGTAACAAGACAAAAGAAACATTTTAAGAATGCTTTTTATTATTTATTTATTTTTAAGAATATGCTTATTCAGGTGACCCGAACAAAAATTCAGGTAGACCAGGTCCGAATAGTATATGCTTAATCAGGGTTACCCAAGTTATAAACTTCATACCAAATTACTCGACCCGTTTTACAGAAAACCCAAACTACGCGATCAGGTTATTCGGGCCTGGGTACTTTTGACACCGAAATATTCCCAGGCAGCATAATTTCATACTTCAAAAGCTGACAATAACAATATAAAAATGTTTCTTCTGGAAACAATGTATTGAGGATACAAAACACAACCCAAAAACCAAAACTTGAATCACTCTTCGATCACAAGGAGCAACAAATTCTGCTAAATACACGCAGATTGCTACACCAAATTTTAATTTTTTTTCCTTACCAAACCTTTAATAACTAAACAACATAATCAGAAGCACCTTCAGCATTCAAAGAAACACGATATTTCATTTTAAAAAATGCATTATAACATGCATGATGATGATGATCAGTACCTGTTAGTTGATTAGCCTCCAGAATGAGAGACAGGGATTGTTACAAACTGTCCATCCTTGTAACTATGAATGTACTGCTGTGGCAAGGCATGCTCCACCTGCATCCCAAAAACATCTAGTATAAGATGACGACATATTATCAAGTGAGTTCTAATATATCTGTTTCCTAGCACCAACCAAGTGTACTAATTAGCCATTAATCTTAGTAAGGATATGTAATGTTACGTATATATTTACTTAAGGCTGCAAGTATTAATATCGAATATTCTATAGGATAAGGATCTGTATAACATTATTATTCCCTGTGCTGTGTATACTTTAGTGAGCAAGACACACAACCCTAATGAGGGATTCCCACAGAAGGTAACATGGCATCAAGCCACAATCTGCGATCTTTTTCTCGATCAATCCATACTGCCTGTCCTTTCCCATACCCATGATTCCACTGGCTTACATCTGCTGCCTCCGTTCAACACCAGTGAGCACACACAGGGAGGGGAAATGTAAATGCAAAAAGTAAAAAAGATGACAAACATAAAGAAAGGAAACATACCAAATCATTATCAGGACCTGATGCAGGAACCAATACATTAATTTCACTCGACTTCGCAGTTGTTATAGAAGCCCCTAGAGAGTCCTCGCTCAAATACAACTGGCAACCTGCTGAGTTGTCCACTGAAATAGTAGGCGCTGTACCCTATAATTGCCCACATGCAAAACAATGCAACAGTAAAGTTAATAGTAACAATATTCACCAGCCAATAATTGTATAAGCACCCCATGATGTAACAGAAACCACACAAGAACTCCAAGAGTCGAATAAGATTACCACAATTCAACCCTCAAAAACATATGGGACAATTTAAGCACTGCAGCACAGCAAGAATAAGACGGATACCTGACATTGCACCTCAACACTGTTGCAATTGACAATTTCACAAGCAGCAACAACGTCCTGTTATTGGAATTTAAATTCAGATTCCATTTTATGCTTTAAAAGTACTGAATAACAGTTTCCTAACTGACCGTGAATACAACACCCATTTTTGTGCATTTGTCCACAGTTATGTTGTTAACTTTCCCTGCACAAAGTAATTAAATATCTTGAAGAAAAATAGTAGCCATGAAAAGCGTAGAAAACTAATAGTCTAATAGCAGGTGGACAAATTGTTTAAGAAAGAACTAAATAAGGCAATGCAGTACCTTTAATTTGTAGAACTGAATCTTTGCATCCAAAAATGTACACTGTTTGCTTTGAATCACACTGATCAATCGACAAATCTCTCTTTCCGATCTGATTCTCAACCACCCATCTGCATGTCATGAAAAAGGGTATGCACCTCTATTAGCATCCTGATGCCAATTTTTTGTGACATGAAGCATACAACCTATGTGTACTCACTTGCGACCCATTTGAAGTTCAAACTTTGGAGGTCCAACTTTAGATATAGAAGGCGCACTTGCACGGACTTCTTTTTCACCAGCACTGACAAAGCCACCTCTATCTGCACGGTTCTTGGTCTTCATGTCATCTGTGACTTTTCTTAGTCCTAAAGGCATGAAAACCAGAGTCAATAAACCAGATGAATTAACATGTGATCAAAAGGATAAGGAAAGGTACCAGCAGTAACTGGCTTTGAACCAATTTCTTGAAAAACGGCGGCCATTCCTTCCTTTGGTCGGGATGAAGATGGCTGAGAAGACTCTGTGCTGAAGAGTGATGCAGGTGGAGGGGGTGGAGGAGCAGGAGCACTTGGTTTAGGAGCGGCTTTTGCTGGAACAGATACAGCTGGTCCTGTAGCACTCCATACAGGACCCAAAGGATAATGAGTCTTCACATAATTCCTCAACCCGGGTATATAAAGTTCTTTTAGAGCTCTTGCCCACTCCACATGATTCGAGTCTTTATTTCTGTACTCCACGAGAACCTATAATCGCCAATATCCATATTATCAATCAAAAGCTAACTTTTCCAACTAGAAGATTCCAACAGTTGTGATTGATGCAAGTGTTAATTGGCCAAATAGAAAGTGTAAGGGTGGATAAAAACCAAACTGAATTTATTTCTGTAAAAAACATGGGATAAATTTCATGCATTAAACGAAAATTTAGAGAATATATGATAGCATATTAATGGTGCACAATCCTGCCGGAGGTCATTCAGGAAGAGGTATGACTATCTACATCTTACCTCTCCCATACCCCGTTGTTACGGGATTGGGTATTGTTGTTGATTAATGATGCAAAATCCAACATAAAGATGGGTTAATAACGCAAGCAGCCTACTCTTGAAATACATGAAACAAAATGTTTCAAACTATCTACTTAACAAACAAGGGCAAAAACACAAATAAAAGCTTAATGTGGTTGACCATCCAAGTATGGATATCTTTGCATGTTTAACTCGTCCAAAAATGGATGAACTTGCATTTGGAAAACGACTTAACGTTAACTTTCACTAAGTTTCCCTTTGATAATGATTCTTTAACATATACCGTAGCCTACGAAACTTTCACTGTACTTTCCCTTAATAATGATTTTTTCATATATATGAAAACTTGACATTTACAGGCCTCTTGACTTGAGGGTATTAGGGTAATACACCCAACCTATACAAGACATCTAATCTCAAACACTGGATTTTATATGGTGAATATTATGTTATTGTTATATCAAGATCTTTTAATTACAAAATGTGCTTCTGAATTATCAACATTCATAGGAACATGATCATACAAAGAAAACAACCTTATATATATAAGCTTAAAAGATAGACTGTAGTACCTTATTGTTGTAGAATTCAGCTGCCTGCCAAGATTCTTCCACATGTGCAATAGGCATGCTCATTCCTGGGGACATGACATCAACAATAAGTACCCTGATGCAAGACCCACTATGGGCTTTGTCAAAACACCAAAGCATGAAGAATACTTCTCACCGCAATCTTTGCCAACATATGCAATCCATGCTAGAGCTGTAAGACTCTCAGCAACAGCTTTTACATGGTTGAAAAAATCAGAGCGCCTTCCTTCGGTCATGCTTATTGCTTTCATTAATTTTTCATTTAACGGTTTAAGAAATTCACCCAACCCCACCATGTCAGGTTTCTGCATCATTAGAATGCACCAAAAAAATAAATAAAATCAACATCTTAGGCTCTTAGCACCAGCTAGAAAATATTAAACAACAAGAACCA
The DNA here is from genome assembly GCA_032274825.1 of Drosophyllum lusitanicum. NCBI lineage: Eukaryota > Viridiplantae > Streptophyta > Magnoliopsida > Caryophyllales > Drosophyllaceae > Drosophyllum > Drosophyllum lusitanicum. The sequence goes on along the minus strand of JAUEJL010055221.1, from coordinate 8,603 downwards.
TGAACATTCGGGATGGCACAATGGTTAACCACCATCCCAAGACTCCTCTAATAAAACAACTAAACAATGTGTAATTGACCGATCATTAATCACAAAACAAGTTCAAAAGTTCTAGATCAACTGAGATTAGGCTTAACAACGGAAAAGCAATTGAACTTCGGTGGATACATTTATAAGAGACCTAACAATATCATTTGCTGAATTGTAGTGTCAAATTGTCAGTAATTCGATTCAATTATGGTCAAATCGTTCAAGTTTCATGAACAGGATTGCTACATCATTTAATTGGTGAAAAAAAATCAAAGGCAGAGTCATAACAATACATAAATATTCCAAACGTAAGCTTTAAGCTTAGCAACAAGTGAAGTGAACTAGATACAGGCAAACACGATACACAATACGTGTGATGCTGATTAGAATACAAATTGAGAATCGGTTAAAAACATACCTTAGTTTGCTTGACTTTGATGAGAAGCTCCTTTTGAACAGTGAAAGCCTCGTTAAGAACATTAGTAACGTCCTGAACTTGTCCCCCAATCTTGGCAGCAGCACTTGAAACCTTGCCGACGAATTCCGTCAAAAGATCTTCAAATGCGATAATCGCTGGATCCGTGGATGCAGAAATCGCATCAAGGTCGATACCTCGGGACTGCGAACCAACGGAAAGCGACTCCAGCCGTGCTACGGCGGACTCCAACCGTTGTATCAACTTCTCGTCCATTTGGACCGTCGTCCGACTTCCTTTCTCTCTCTAGAAGTTTATCTCTCTAGAATTTGAGCACATAAAGCAGATCTGGTATATCTGGCATCGAGTCGTGGGCTATCTGTTGTTGTCCTTTAAACGCCGAAAGGCAAAGAGTGCGTTTGGAGATGATTGCCGGGTTTATGGTTTTTCCTTGTTTTTTCAACTCTTTTTCAATATAAAAATTCCATTAATTTGCAATGTATATCACCGTTTACATATTCTATGATCATTTTCTTTGTTTTTTAATTAATTTAAAAAATAAAAATTAACATAATAAGTTATGAATATAATATTTTTTATATTAAATCACTCGTTTTATTCTTACTTATTTAAATAGTTTATTCAATATATAAAACAAACGACAAACTACTTATTTCATACATAGTTACATACGTTATTTATCAGATAAATAGTCTCTCCAACCAACAGTTTTTAAGAAAGAAAAACCGATAGACTCTTAATCATCAAGATATATCTTTTACACTTTTTGCGTTTGTATATATAGAAGTGTATATCTCTTTATTAAAATGTTTTTTTTCCTTTTTTGAAATAATTACTTATTTTTTATTTTAATTTGTTCAAAAATATTCTAGCTTTTTATTTTACTTTTAATTATATTCAATTAGAGAAACTACGATAATTATAGTTTCTTATATTTTTGTATTTTAAAGGGTAAAGTTTGCGAACTCTTTAATACGGTATTAATCATTCCATCCCTTAAATAGACTTTTGTTTACTTGACAATCATTTGAGACAAATTAAATGATTAATCTAAATATACACCATTAATGTTGTGATTTAGTTCATTAAATTATCATGTGTTCAAAGTAACATGTCAATTAGTTATGAATTATATTTCCTTAAAAAAAGTTATGGATGTGAGCTCTCGTTTAACGTGAAAACAAGTCAAAAGGAGCTCATGAGGTTTGTCATGCCATTTAGTCATTTACAACGTAAAATACTGTAACAACCCCAACCCCAAGAGAGTGTGTGTATTTATTTCTACGTCTTTCCATTTTATACATATATTCACTTATTCCTCCTTTTGCGGCCTGTTCTCGAGTTATTTTTTAGAAGGAAAGGAAGGGGAAGGGAAGGAAACAATTAGTGGTAGGTGTTCTCAAGTTTTTTTAAGAAGGGAAAGGGAGGGGATTTTTATGATTTAAAACAACCCTCCCATCTTTAGTGGAGTCTATTCCCTTCTCTCTCTCTCTATTCTTTTTCCTGATCTCTAAAGATCATTATTCATGGCTCCTTGGTTATTCACTGTGTTATTATGGCGATGATAAGAGTTTTATCCATTTGTTAGATACAAATAGGGTGAGATGGATAAAATTACAAATATCAACATTACTTAATGGGATCTTAGAAGATTTTGGATGAGATTAAGGGTCTGTGAGAACCATTTCTCTAACTTCGATGCACTCACCTCTTCTGCATTGTAGGTTCACAAATTTGAGGATTTGTATTTTTGTGAGCTTAGAAAATTATTACTCTTATGCGGTGGAGGTTCATCCTATGCAAATTTCTAGAATATGCGGAAATATCAATCCACGCCGAACCAATCTATTCTTTAGGTTCACAGTCTTGTTAATCTCCGTTACCATCATTCTTTTCCCCTTCTTCATTGGTTGGGGTTCGGGGTCATCTTCGGGCTCACTCTCCTCATCTCGATCCTCCTCTACTTAAGTGTGTTCAAATACACTGTAATCATAAACTCGTTATAATCAAGTTGTGTGGGAAATTGTGCTGAAATGTAAGGAAAATTTGCCATGTGTATTGAAACGTTGCAGTTGCAAACATAGGGTGAAATTGGGGTGTTTGGGATACTGTTGAGCAAACAAATTTTCAGCCAGATGAGGAGGGTTTTGATTCATATGTTGAAAAAATGAAGTGAAGATGATAATAAGAGAAATAAAGGATTAAATTAGAAAGAATAGAGAATGTATAGAACAAAGAAAGAAGATTCTCGTGAACATAAATGGTTTATAGTATGGTATTTATAGGGTTAAATCCGGAAGAAATTTTTTCTCAAACGGTCTATAAAGGAACTGTTGAGCAATGGCTACCCCTCCATCCTGCTCGGCATGGCGATCTCGAATCACCCGCATTTTGAGCAGTACCGAACACCATAAGGCGTGTCGTTGGCGTATTGAATCCACTTCAGGGCGGGATGACCGAATACAGAAGCCCTAAAAGGCTCGGATCTAGTACGTTGTATGAAAACTCAATTTGTACACAATTACAACAAATTGTTCTTTTAACACAAACTAGCTTTTAAGATATATGCTCTCAAGCATATCAAGAAGCATGAAAGACTAGCAGGTCATCAGTAATGTATCAGAGAAGTGTTTGTTATTGTGGTTGAATGTTAACTTGCATGTTACAGTAAGGTATAATCGTCTATCTGCGTGCCAGATTTCAGATGACGCTTCATTAAAATAAACAAAGTTTGATTACAACAGATAAAGAACTAACAATATTTACATGTGATTAGTTGTAGGCTTGTAGCATTGGCATCTCAGTTTAATAGCAAGAACGAACTACAAACAATTCATGTCTCGAAACAAGATTTTTCATAACATGTGCAAAATCGATGCCGAATTCTATAAATAGATAATCTGATAACTAGTATACCTCCTTTCCTGTATCCACAAGATGGGTGGTTATATATTTATCAAGTAGATAAAGAATCATATCCGGTTTTATCTCTGTTTATCATCAACCATTCGAAAAGAAACTTTACTTGCAGCTGGTGCATCTGGACGGGGTATAGCTGGGTCCCTAGGCAGCCGCGGTTCCTGCAAGTTGTAAATAAGGTGAATGCATAGTCAGGATGTAAGGATAACACAAATCCATAGGGATGTTTCGACCCATTTACTTATAAACGAGTTGATCTTATGGGTAAAAATCAAACTGGTCAAATGGATTGGAACTCTTCCAGGACGCACTTTTGATGCATAAAACCGCCTAAATAGTATTATCCCATAAATAGTTGTTATTGGGCATTTATTATTTTTGCAATCATATTGATAGTGAGCGACGATAATGAAAGGTGAATACAGCTAAAGAGAATACTTACTCCACGAAAAGGGAACTCATCTGCCTCTAGCATGTGTACAATATGCCCCATCTTAGGCCGCTTACTTGCATCCATATCTATACAACGAAGGCACACTAACAATGCTCGTTTTAGAGCTCTTGGAGAAGGCCGTAAATCAATCTTTTGATCTAGCAACTCCTCGCCTCGACGACTTGCCACCATTCCTTTAAACCAGTCAACCAGATTCATCTAAGAAATAATCAACACATAAAAAAGATTTAGCAAAAGGGGCATTCGAGAGTAATAAAATGACAACTAGATTTTATGCATTTAAAATCATTTTGGGTACCCGTTTGACCTGTTTTCATTTTAGTTAACTTTTTTCTATTTTACTAATTACTACCTTATTTAAGTGATTGAAGATTAATTAACATTACCTGAATTAACCTACTCATGATTCATAAGTAAAAAAACCTCTAATTTATGTCCATATAGGAGAGGTAAAAGAAGATTAATTTCAATGTTTACCTCTCCAGGTGGTCGAGAATAATCAACAGGGCTTCTTCCGGTTATTATTTCCATGAGTAAAACTCCAAAGCTATAGACGTCACTTCCCTCATTAAGCATCCCCGTGCTTGCATAGTCAGGTGACACGTATCTACATATAGACAGCATGAAGGTAAGAATTTGTCACTGTGCAAGAAAATTTGGCACAGATTATAGAGGCAAAATGAAACCAACCCAAATGTTCCCATTACTCGTGTAGTCACATAGCTTTTCTCAGATTCAAGTAGCTTGGCAAGTCCAAAATCTGCTACTTTTGCATTCCAATTCTTATCCAGGAGTATATTGCTTGATTTGATGTCACGGTGTACAACTTTTGGTTCCAATCCTTCATGTAAATATGCCAACCTACATGGAAAACAGATATAAAAGAATCGTACGTGGAGTGATTGTTAATATGATCTAAATCCCTCTGATAAGTAAATTGTAAATGTGGCAATTTCAACCCATTTACTTATGATTGAGTCGAATTGGATTTTGTTAAATCTCTGACAGCTCTGATCGGCCAGTTTTGAAAAACAGGGAAATATGGGCTGAAAGTTGCCCAAATTATTCTTCTTATAGTACTACAACCTCCTAGATCGCTTTATGGAAAAAATTAGATTAATATTACAATGATATAGTTTTATGATTGACACTAACCATTTATAACTAAAGTTAAAAAGTTGTGTTTCTAACCTTCGGGTAAACACAAGTTGTCTCAACCCGTATAAAAAATTACCTGTTTTGATCTCATACCCAATCCGCCCGTTACCACTGGTAAACTCAAGTTTTCTATAGATCAAGACAGGCAGCTAAATGTTTCCTTCAAATTTTGCAACGAAATACTATACAGAAACTCCTTCCCTCTGTAAGTTGGCACGAGATTGCCCTTTAAAGAGATGAAAGCAGGAAAATACAAGCATACCCTTTTGCAGTCCCAACGGCGATTTTCATGCGTATGTCCCAAGTTAGAGTGCTGGTAGGTCCTACATCTCCATGCAACCATTGTTCCAAATTTCCATTGTCAACGTACTCATACACAAGCATCCTGTGTAGGGGTGAAGAAAACAAACCCAAATTTTAAAAATAATACTAATAAGAACTGCAACAAAAACACATGGAAACTTGGTTGGGTTTCGGATTTAGCAATTTACAATGTTAAGTATTTGGTTCTACACAGTTAGGAAACAAATTTGGTTCAGTTTCGGATTTAGCAATTTGAAACCAAAACTGAACCAAACCAATAACACATATAGGAATATACATCTATTAAGAATATGCAAAATAACTTAGAAACACCAAGAATACCTCTTAGCACCTTCTGCACAGAATCCAATTAGACCAACAAGGTTTTTATGCCTTACTTTGCCAATGGCTTCAACCTCTACTTTGAATTCCTTCTCCGCCTGTCCCCTACACATCAGACATTTTAAGTTCATTGCACTTTGTCAAGCCAGTACAGACCTTAAGCAAAATATCAATTCTCATCAAATTAAGAAATACCATGTTAACTTTTGGAAACTGAATTTTGAATTATTCTCATGATTAAAAGACATCTTAAGAACAGGATTCTTGCATGACACTATATATAAAGGCGGCATCAACAACTGTTAAAATAGAAGGTCTACTGGCAATGAACATTCTTTTGAGTTGTCCTACAACATTGCCACCTTTAAACTTCCTTTCTTTTAAAAAGCATAAGAGATATGACCTCTTACTCCTATATTTTCACATATGGTAACTCTTGCATATTTATTTGTAAAATAGCAAGTTACTAGAAAATTAACAGAAAGCATTACTTGTAAGCAAAAGAGGGGGGAAAAGGAAATTAAAAAAAAACAGGGCTCCACATAATCTCCCGAAAGGCCTAAATTCATACATAAATCGAGTGTATTATAGATATTTGTACGGTTGTACCACAACAACCAGATTCTGTAAAATATATTTTAATTCATATATTTCAACTTCTATCTGGTAAGTAGAGGTGTCAAAATGCTGATCAGGTAAAATAGTAACTCCGTAATCCAAGTCAAAATGGACAGGTCGGTTTGGGTGATTCACATGTACTTTTTTTCTTCAATTTTAATATTATGACTAATTATTAATGTACTAAATATTATTATAGAAACTATCATACGATCAGCACATAATTAGGTGAACAGAGTTAGGTGAATTGGTGCAAGCTTTTTATAAAAGAAGGTAATTCTTCTTTCACCCACAAAACATATGACAATCTTGAAGCTATGTTAAAAACGTATTTTTATTAAATAAATCAATTTCGTAAGTGAAGAGAGATTTTAAAAAGTTCATATTTGTCTCCGAGAGATTGTCATAACTAGAAGATGGATTCTAATCTGACATTTGATGTTTACGATACTTCTAATCTGAATTAATTAATAATAATCATATTCGTATTTCCTAATTCAAATGTTGACAAAGGTGAAGAAGGTAAGCGAGTAATAAATTCTGATATATTCTATTCAAGAAATATCGATTGAATCCCTTCTTTTCTTGAAATGGGAGAGTAATAAAGTAACCATTTACTTTCCTCTGCTCGTACCACCTAAATTAACTTAAACCAGGACGTCGGCAGGACGTAATTATAGATCTCAAATTTTCAAAAAAAAAATCATTCAAATTCGTTTGATAAAAAAGTTCAAAAACTCACCGATTGTCTAGAAGATTCTTCACCGCCACCGATGATCCATCTTGTAAAGCTGCTCTGTACACAACACCGTACCCTCCTTCTCCGATCACGTTCTCCGCTGCAAATCTATTCGTCGCAATTTCAAGCTCATTCAAACTGAACCACCGGCTCCAACCGATGTTACCTAAACTCTCTGCAGATACCGTAGTTGACGAACCCTCGCTCCCGCTCGTACCCAAACCCGAACCCGAACCTGAACCAGACTCGTTGCTTCGTGAATTCACATTGTGTAATTTTCCCTCAGCGACTTTGATTATCGGTTTAGCCTCGTCTCCGTCATCATTATCCAACTCGAACATACTGATTAACGTTTTCGCCACTTTCTCATTTTGATCGGAGCATTTCGTGATGCTCGCTTCGACATTAATCGTTTCCGACGACAACGGCAAAAGTGTTGATCTCTGTTTGATGCGCATTCTACTACGTCGTTTGGATTTATGCTTGTGAAGGAGAAAGAGGAAGATCAGTAGGAGAACCGCAGTTACACCTACAACGGTGACGGCGATGACGACGTAGAGCTTTTGTCCAAGTATAGGTGTTTTGGTGGAGAGGAGACTTACGCCGCCGTCGGTGGAGGAGGAGGTTTTGCCGGAAACTGACATAGCTTCCGACGAGATCAGAAGTAATTTTTTAAAGAAAAATAAGGCTAGTCGAAGAAGAAGTGGAGAAATTGAGGAGCATTCAAGCAGAGTACTGACGGGGTATAATGAGAAAAGTTAAAAGCATGACAAGAGTCAAGTGATTACTTGTAGTGGAAGTGGGTTTGAGGTTGGGAGTTATTACAGAGAAGCCACTGTGGTGTGGTGCAGAGGAGAATGCGTGGACTTGAAGGGATTGAATGACACAGATAGGTGATGCCACTTGAGTCGGTGGTGTTTGACACTTTGACTAGTGTTTGGATCTACTTTATGGAATAGGATATGATTTGTATATTTTATAATACATAATAATTGTGGCTTTTATAACCAGACCAGATGTTTGGTTTATTGGAATTTGATGAAATTAAACGGAATTAGAATTGAGCATTTCTAAATCTTATTTATGTTTGGTTCGCGGAATTTATAGAATGGAATTTGACCATTCCAATGAATTTCTTAAATCAATAAATTAAGAATTACTTCTCCAAATAGATGGAATTCTTCAAATTCATAAGAAAATCTTAAAACATAATTGTTGTCTTCTATCCCACCCCACCACCTGCCACCACCCCAACCCCACCACCACCCTACCCCTACCCCACCCACCTCACCCTACCCCTACCCTATCTCATCCCACCCTACTCTACCCTACTGTAACGCCCCAAATTTCAAAATTTGATATTTGAAATATAACACATATAAGTGTTCACATCTGATCATTTACATAAAAGCGGAAGCATAATTTGTTTGAAAACACGTTGTATCAAAAGATACGAACATACATACTGACACAAGTTTAATACCAAAAACTTGATGTTTACAAACCAGGCGTTAAGTGTTTTCAAGTGTTTGTCAAAATATAGTCAAACCGAAGCTTTGCCCTTGTCTTTGCTAAAACCTGCAAAACATTTTTAGAAATAGTAT
>JAUEJL010055210.1:0-19799 GCA_032274825.1 Drosophyllum lusitanicum | reverse complement strand
TCAGCTACTCCTAGGAAGAAACCCTCCAGAGAGACTCGAACCCGAGACCTCTCATTCACTGGGAAAACTCCCTTACCGCCAGGGCAAACCCCTTTGGAAGCTTTTGAAGCTTTTGACGGTTAGTCGTAATGTTTCATATAGCTAAAATTATTTAATTAACCATCTCCGTTAATTAATTAAAGGCATTTAAATGATTAAATTGTTGTATGATCGACTTAGTTAAGAGAATTTAATTATTGGTCAAATTACATTAAAATACAATAAATTTTGTCTTAGTTATTATTCTATACAATCAACTTTAAATTTATAAAACTAATACAATTATCTTTCATAATTCTCCCATTGTATGCAAACAACTTTTTTATGTGTCTGTTATTTAGTTACGTACTATTGTATACAATGAAATTTGACATAACTTCTATAGTATACAACAAGTTGTATACAATGTGAAGATTATGAAAGTTAGTTATATTATTTTTAAAAAAATAAAATTGATTGTATATAATGGTAACTAAGACAAAGTTCATTATATTGTAATACAATTTTTCCTTAATTATAATGTAATCTAGATTATTTAATTATTACTAACTAACTAATAAATTAATTAAGAAAAAGATGAAAGTGTTGGCTGTCAAATACCAAGGTGAATTGAGATCTGCAATTAAATAGAAGTGGTGACTTCCACTTTACTCCATGTGAATTAGGAACCCTAAAAAAGTTTTTTATTCACCCCATCCTATGCTAGTTTTTAGCGTTTGACTAAAGAAACCCATACTTTTATGTCACACATCATATATATTCTTAACTTATAAAATAAATAATATTTTTAGACAGGTTAATTTATAATACTAAATTTTCTTATTTATCTTTCTATTAATTAGATATGTCAAAATTAAGAGAAAAGATAATGAAAGAGAAATGTGAAATTACGTGTTTTCATTTAGAGCAGGAGATGTATAGTACCATCGGTATCTGCTTGGAGTGCCTACATGGCTCATTATTCGATCTCACTTTTTGCCAATGACGATCTTAAGGTCGTTATCCACCATTGCCATATGCTCATTATTCAATTCTTAGTGGATTTTAGTATGATTAGATTTGGTATGTGCATTTATGGCATTACACAAGGTTCGTGGATGATGGTTTGGGGTTTTGGATATTTAACAAAGTATATGTCCTTATGCTATGAGAAATTATGCTCATGGGTGTTAGGTGTGTTGTTTAAATCATCAAGAGGTAATGCTTATTATTTGGCTACTCACGGATTGAGTCATTTATATCTTATTTCCATCTATGATCAGATATTTAGTATTATTTTCCAGTTTAAAAGCCTTACACATCAAGAGACTATGCTTATTTGTCTAATGTAATTCGTTGTGTCAATAGATGAATTACTAATTGGAATGTGTATACTTTTTATCCTATGTACTTAATAAGTCAACGTAGTCATGTCACATGATTATATACATTAATACATTTGACTATGGTGTATCTAATCTGAATGAGTATCTTCCTGCTTCGAATTCCCTCCTATTGCATGCTCCTGCGACTTTTATCTTTCTTTATTGTTTTTTGTTGTTTAGTTGTAGTTCTTTAGTTTATTTCATTTCTTGCTTTGTTGTCGACTGGATAATAGTTTAGGTTGATTATTAGGAGCATCTGTTCCCTTAGTTCGATACTCGGTCTTACTAAAAGATTACTTGTCTATCACATGTGGTCTATTTCTAAGGTGAAACCACTTTTAAAACACCTGTGTACTCTAAAATATTTACATTAAAATTATGTAGCGGTTCGCGCGTGTCAGTGCTAGTGATCATTTTGTGCAAGATTATTTTTCCGACACTCCTACTTACCCTCCTAGTTATTTTAGACGGATATACCGGATGCACAATGAATTGTTTCTCGGAATCGTCGAATGTATCTCTACTTACTATGTAGCACGTATTATCAATCACTTTAAATATTTTGAGCAATGAATTGATTTTATGGGTCAACTTGGTTTTACTATCATTCAAAATTGCACGGTTGCCCTATGCCAATTGGCATTTGGCTCCGGTTCTGAAGATTTCGATGAGTATCTACGTATGGCTAAGCGGACTATTAGTTACTGTTTAGACAATTTTTGTAAATGTGTATTCGATCTATATTTGGAGCATTACTTGAGGAGGCCAACATACGATGACATCCAACGATTATATAGTAAAGAAGAAGAGATTCACGGGTTTCCCGGGATGCTTGAAAGCATTGATTGTATGCATTGAGCATGTCATAAGTGTCCTAATGCATGAAAAGATCAATTTACAAGAGGTGACCATGAATATCTTACGATCATATTTGAAGCAGTTGCGTCATATGATTTTTAAATTCGGCATACTTATTTCACAAAGGTTTTGGGAAAATAAACATTATATGCTTATGGTTTTTGATAATTATAGAATGTTATTTTGCAGTTATAGAAAAGATACATAAATCTCTCCCCTTTGCTCTTCTTATTCAAGGTCGAAAGATAAACCTATTCTTCACGCTTTTTTACAATTCGACATGCAATCTATCAACCGGGATCAACCTTCAATTTTCTATATTTTACTATTCAACACTATAAAGTGTGTTCATAAATTAATTAAATAAAGAATTAATTTCATAGATGGTCCATTAATTAATCACTTTTTGCAAGTTTAGTCATTTTTTTAAAAGTTACAAGTTTCGTCTTTTAATTACCATTTTGTTACATCTATAGTTCTTTCTAATGGTTTCCATTTATCATGTTCGTTAAGTCTCCTCATGTGCAATACACATGAGGGCATTTATGTCTTTTTATCCCTTTTAAAAACAATCCATCTATTTATCATCTACACCTAAAGATTTGGCATTTTGTATACTTGTTTTCATAGTTCTTGGTTTTTTTTCCTTAAAGACCATCATGATCACCACCATAAACATTATTATGAACTACCACCACCATAAACATCATGACCACCATGAACTACCCACCACCAACACCATCACTTGACCACCGTGAACCATCACTAACACCACTTGACCACCATGAACCACAATTACCTCACCACCATGAACCACCACCAAACCATCACCTGCACCACTATAAACATATCATCAAATCGCACATCAGGTTTGAACAAGAACTCGAAAGAAATAAGATTTGAAGATCTCGGGAGACAAGAAACCAAACAAATGAGATTTGAAGATCTAGGAAGACAAGATTAAGATCCAGGCAACAAGAAGAAGATCTCAAAACGCATATCAAAACACATACACACTCAATTTCTTAGTTCAGTGGATTTTGAAACTCTCATATCTCTCCCCATCATCGATTGAACCACATATTGAACTAACATCTAAAACACCATATCTTTCCCCATCATCATTTGAACCATAGAGGAATAGATGAAACACCACAGCGGTGGAAGAGAGAGTTGTAGCGATGGCAGTGGCAATGTCCGACAAAGGCGGCAGCTGAGGTAAGTTGCAGTGGTGATGGTAGTGGCGACATCTAGTGACGTCCAACAATGGTGGAGGAGGTGAGTTATTGCCGAAAATACAGTAGGGTGGTGGTGGGGAGGTGGCTCTAGGTCATAGTTTTTCGAGAAAGTGTTTGAGAAAAGAGAAAATAACTAGTGAGACTAAGAGAGAGAGAGAGAGAGAGAGAGAATGAATGGAGATAATGGGGTATATTTTTTATTTTATTAAGTTTTTAATTTTTTTAAAATGATTGAATATTATTTAATTTATTTAAAATTAATTAAAAATTAAAAAATGGTTAAAAAGACATAAATGCCCTCATGTGCCTACACATGAGGGGACTTAATGGACATGATAAACGGAAACCATTATAAAGGACTTTAGATGCAACAAAATAGTAATTAAAGGATGAAACTTGTAACTTTTTTAAAAAAGGGGGCCAAACTTGCAAAATTTGGTTACTTAAAGGACTATTTGTAAAATTAACTTTAAATAAATAAGCAATGACACATGAAGTAATGAATTTATTTTTATCTTCGAATTCTTTTGAGAATTACCCTTAAAAACCAACAAATAGTTTTAAACCTTGAGCTTGATGGTGACCTTCGGACCGGAGGTAGCTTAGGGCCGAAACAGGAGCATCAGAATGATACTTTGAATATAACAAGTTCAGTCCAATAAAAGGCACACTTAGAATATATAACTAGAGATACTATTAGCCTTGGTTTCTAGAAGATATGCATTTAATATAGTTCTGATGTACAGACCGAAGAGCATTAAATGCATATCAGAGCAGCCAACTGGATTCAACAACCACTCAGGACAGCCAGCTGGTTCGAACCACTAACCCCTGGATAAAGACTCCTTTTTTGAGATCCTATAAATACCCCTAATTTACTAAGAATTAAGGTATCATGTTCTCTTTCATTCTCTCTACATTTACTCTCTATATCTATTATCCTCCATCTGAGGTAAATACTTATCATTCCATCAAAGCTTGGTCACGGTCCGGTTGTGATTTTTGATATACAATGAAAAGAAAAAGGTTGTTTTAGCCTTCAAATCTGATCTATGCGGATCAATTTGAACTTTTATGTCCTTGGAGATTATAATTTATTCTCCTAAACTGTTGTCTTTAGTTATATCTAAGCCTTAAAAAACTTGTTTTTTTGGTGTGTTTGGTACGGAGCTTTTTGAAGCTTGTAGCCTTTTGTTTTTTTGGTGTGTTTGGTACCTAAAAATGATGGTAGGATAATAAATTTGAAATCCAGTAACAATTTGTAATTATATGTTCTATAACTTACTAAAGTCTTACATCACCACTTACAAAAGGGTTTGTAGCCTAGTGATATCAAAATTTAGAACATATGTAGCTTAAGAAATCATAGCATAGTTTGATTTTTTTTCGAAAAATATGTTGTTAAAAAATAGCTTAGAAAATCATTCAAAACCGAAGGGTATGAGCCCACCGATATTAACGTGTTTTCCAAGATTAAGATTTAAGGGGTTTAGTTCTACTGTGAATAAAAAGGTATAAAGTTTGAAGTATGTTAGGATGGAAAATCATATCCCTCTCCATTAAATCTTCATACTTCATCTTCCGACCCACTTGATGATGACACTTGAAATCCACTAATTTTCTTTCTTCGGCTTCTCTCTTGATTGTGACATTTATCTTAATTTTGTAAGTAACAAGATGAGTAGAAATATAAAGTAGAAGAATATATAACTCTCTCTTACAATTTGTGTGTTTGTTGTTTAAACAAAAACAAAAAAGAAAAATCATTCGAAGAGTCCATAGAGGTGGGCAAGTGGGTTGACGGAGGTGAAACTTAGGCACCCAACTTGGACCAAACCAGTCAAAAAAAAAAACTACTTGGAACTCGAACCTTGAATGAGACCAATCAATTGATTCAGAAAAGCAACTTTAACACTTAAAAAACAGTTAAAAAAGAGTACGAACACCACAAGGAAATAACGGTGGATGTCTGTCTACCTACTTTCACACGTGAAACCTTTATTTATGCCAAGAAATAAACATAAGAAATTTGGTTGTTTTATATCCTTTATTTTTTTTTTTTTTTTTAACAGCAATATATCATTCCATTCATAAACTTGTGTAATACAATTACTAGCAACTCAAACATTTTACATCTATATGACACATTACTACTGCAAAAACAATACAAACACATACTACACAATCATAGCTTCATAAGTAATTTGCTTCATGCCATTACTTCGATTAGCAGTGCCCACAAACAGATACCAGCACGAAATGTCTTGCTACGCACATTCACTGTTTTTCACCAAACCTTGAACACGAAAGAAACCATAAGCCCGATTTCAGTTTCCCTTGGGTGCATCTTGTTATCCTCTTTTTTTCTTTTTACCAAATCCAAGAACTGAAAATCAGGCATTATACAACCATATTTGTGCAACCATAACTACTGATACTTTGCTTGACAATACTCACACACAAAATGGGTGTTTTAGGAACATGGAAACAAAATAAATCAGGAGCAATTCCTGTCCATATTGATCAACCACCACCCTTTTTTTCTAAAAGAAGAAAAAACAAAAAGCAGTGCACATGTTTTTCACAAAAAAGAAAGAAATGTGACAGACAAGAGCTCACAAGTAGCATTGCCCACTTCTTTTGGGTCAGAAATTGGGGCCACAAGATCTTAATTTTTGTTTTTGCTTTTGTTACACTCATTTTATAGTGAATCAATGAATGCTCATGTTTTTCTATAATAAGAAACAAAGAAAAACAAGAACTATGAAATCACTCTTTCATTCTTCAACCCTAAAAACAGAGTTCGTAATTTACAAGACAAGAACTAGCAACTAAACACCGTTTCCAAAACATAAAAAACATATCAGCTCTCATTCATATAAACAACCTTTTTAAGAAAGTCCAATCTGAACAACCGTATGAGCCGCAGCAGCTACATGACCAAACTGAGCTTGTGCCTGCAGAAGTTTTGCATCGATTGCTATCCGCTCGTTATTAGGCTGTTGGCTCGACAAGCCATGTGGATGCACATGTGCATGCGGTTGTGTGTAGTAAGGGTTACTGTTAAGGTCAATCACTATCCCCCCCGCCAATTTTGCTGCACCTGTTTGCTGGTGCTGGTGCTGGTGCTGGTGCTGGTGCTGGTGCTGGTGCTGGTGCGGGTGTGGGTGGGGGTGTGGGTGCATGTGTTTAACTGGGTCTCGAACTGCTTCTATCCCGTGAATCTTTCCTTGATCACCACCGTTGGTTGTCATATATACATATTGTGGAGGAAGAGCCACTGGAGTTGCTACTGCATTTTTCACTACCACCCTTTGATCATATACTTCTTCATAAGGAATGACTGGCCCTGTATCTCTTCCTTGTTTAGCTTCACATATATACATTCTTAAAAAAAGAAATTGCAATTTTGAAGGGATAATTTGGAAAACAAGAAAAGTTTATGTACCTGTAGGGATTCTGGGAGGTGGCTGAGTAGCAGAAGCGTTGTAAATGTTTCGGGATACATCTGTTACCCTACCACTGCTAGTTGCATTATTATCTATCATTCGTCTATTGTCAAAAGCAACCACGGGCTGCTGTGGTCTAGAAGCAATCATACTTGAATTGACAGAAGATCTGATAACAAACACTATAATTAATACTAGAGCGGAATGAAGCATTGAACAAAGATTTTTTTCGATTCAAATTTGAAAGAGATAACAGAAAGTGATATTAAGTAGTAAGAACACATAATCCCAGCTTATACTGAAACGTGTTAAGTAGTGTTTACATTTGCTTTTGCTGTTTGAAGTTGAAATAATCAAATAATCAATTCTTTGAGTGTCTGGCAAGTTCTTGTTAATAAAAGGGCAAAAGGAACAATAGGGAGATTCTTGTGAAGAAGAAAATAAGAAACGGGAATCAGAGTCAGAAAATTCGGTTGAACGAGAAGAGGTAGATAAGTAAATGTATTTTACCATTGTATAGAACTAATTATCCACTACTTAGTTTATGAACCCTGGGCAATTAAATAATCCATAGTGGAATATATTTATCCAAACATTTGATTGTTGAGACTTGATATACCAACTAACAGATAACACGTTTCAGAACACAAATCCAACACCAACCACTACGTAAAACTCATGTTTATCATTCTGGATCATCAATATTATGTATTTTGTATAAAATAAAAGGCAAACTGGATATAGACCATGGATTACAATGATCTAACCTTGGGAGGGAAGCATGTTTCCTTTCTGGAGGCATAACAGGTCCGTTTTTCCCACTGTTTTCCTCTAAATATGCAAACTGCCTACGGAATTGACCAATAGCACTGCACGGTAGGTCAGTAGAAACAGATGTTAGCTCCTAAGGGGGTAAAACACACATATAAAGAGCAAAAATGATGCTAATAAGAACCTAGGATAGAGAAAGTTGGTGTTTTCATTCCCAGCCATATAATCTTTCAGAAGCTGAGGATGGTACTCGAGAATTTCCCGAAATATTAGTTCCCGGATGTCCTCTTTTGTCACCCTACGCCTCTCAAATTCAAACTCCAACTTCGATATTGACTGACAAGAAGGCTCCCTCTCGAGCTTAGCCAACCCCTTGAAGTAAGGATCAGCTAAAGCCTGAAAAAAGGGAGAACAAAACAAAAAAGGGGGTAAACTCTGGTTATGTTTCATCTCTAACAAAGTAAATGGCAATATTTAGTAAATTACGATAAAAAGGAAATCGGTCAAACACGCCGACCGGGTTGAAAGTCGTCCATGGTGTCTTTTTAGCATAAAACCTCTGAAATCATTTTACTCAAAGAACTAGTTTGTTAACAGATGTAAAACGAATTTTGTAATCTTATTTAACACAAAAAATGTTTATAAAAAATTTAAAATAATTAGAAACAAGTGTCTTAGGTCAACCCGACCCGCATATAGAACTTCCCATCTTCATCCAAACTCATTTGGATCTGTTACCAAAACCAACCATTTTTCCACCTCTATTTAAGAGAAATAATTTGGATAGGACGTGAAATAACCTCTTCGGCAGTTGGCCTGTCCTTTGGATCAAATGCTAACATCCTCTGCAACAGCCTGAGTGCTAATGGGTCAACGTTCATAAATTTCTGTGAAAACGGCACAGGTTGCTTTTTCCGCATATCCATTAAGTATTTTCTTGCCTTATCATTACGAACCTGCATTATGTAAAAACAAGCACATACTTGAATAAGTTTAAATACATGGAAACATGAACATGTGAAAAAGATAAAGAAGTGATGAACAACACATACTCCTGAAATGGTGTCTGGTGATGGTGTCCCGAGAAGGTCGGTGATAAGCTCCAACTGATGAACGACACTTTTACCAGGGAAAAGCGGTTTTCCGGTCAATACTTCAGCAAATATACAGCCAATGCTCCATATATCAATAGCAGGAGTGTACTGCGATTGAGGAAAAAAATATAACACTAAAAAACATCCTCGACTAACAGTATAACATAAAAAGAAGTTAAACATTGCAGCATCTAAACATTCTTTAAGTGGGTATAGTAGTAACTTGGTTGAAGTTCGACTCAAAGAACACAAAAATATCATATCATATACGCAGATAATCATATACTCAAAGCTCTAGGCATATAGCACTGACATATCTCAACTCTCAAGAATCATTCTTTGGCCATGCAGCAGCATACATCTCTGAAAAAACAAATATGCTGACATAAGGATCTATGAGCTAGCTATTGTGAGCTTCATTTACCATACAACCATCCTATTTTTACATACTAAAAATGGCTTAACAATGCAGATTAACGGGCTATACCTTTGAAGAAAAAGATCCACATAGCTCGGGAGCCCTGTACCACCTTGTTGCAACATAATCCTGCATTACAATAAAAGACGATAAGAAATTTCCATTTCAAATTTTGTTTTCAAAAAGATTGGCTGATGAAAAATCACAAGGCATTTGTAACTTACCGTCCAAAGAACTGCTGTTGGGGCATCATTAAATGCAACTCTTGCTAGTCCAAAGTCACATATCTTGAGCTTGCAATTTGCATTTGCCAATATATTCTTTGGTTTAAGATCTCGATGATACACATTCGCTGAATTTATAGAAATTCATAATCAGATTTAGTTACAAACAACAAATTAGTTCATTAGATATCGATAAATTACCTGTGTGCATATACTTTAGAGCTCGTAGCATTTGATAGAGGAAGAAACGGTGGTGTTCATGTGTTAAGTCATCATTGGCCTTTATGACTTGATGAAGATCAGATTCCATGAGTTCAAATACTACATAAATATCTTTAAAAGCTCGTCTAGATGGTGGCAACATGATGCGCTTTATTTCAACAATATCAGGATGCCTTAAAAGCCTTAGTAATTTGATTTCACGCAGAATACGGATAGCATCTGATGCATGTTCGAAAATGTCCGTAATTTTCTTGATCGCAACCTTTTCCCCGGTGTGTGTGTCAACAGCTGAACAAACGACTCCATAACTTCCCTTCCCTATGATCTCCAAGATTTTATATCGATTTGATTCACCATACTCGGTGAAGAATTCAACCTCTTTTGGATTCTGTAGTGAAATGATTGCAACATCAATATTACTCAATACTCAATAGAACCCAAAGAACATGCTAATTGAAAATTTCCACTAGGAAGTACAATTAAGCCAATCAAGATAGAAACAGTAAAATTCTTTACGACAATTAAAGAGTAAGAAACCCATGATTCTTAGTACCTAAGGGGCCTGTAGTTGTACGGAACGCTTTAAAGGGAAGATTTTAATACTGTATCTAAGTACCATATGAGAACCCTATTCATGGAACCAATGAGTTTACAAATTCATAGCAATGGCATTACAAATTTTCCCGACACATCAATTGAACTATCGAGGCATTCAGTAAACTGTCCAAAAGCATTTTGATTCAGAAACATTAATACATTTTTCGTTATCATATAATATTACAATTTCAGACGCTAATCTATTATATGTTAGGCAAGAACCAAAGGCCGTGACCTATAACTTAGAAATCTGAAATCAGAATACAGTCCCAGCTCAAAATTTCAATCGACCGACAATTTTAGCATCAAGCGTGTTACAGAGGCAACTGTTTTGACATCTAAAAGAGCAAAATTGGCAATGAAATCCAAATAAATGAAATGAAAAAATCAAGTTAGATAGGAAGTGTAACCTTTCTGCGCGAATCTTGTTGCATCGTGAACCGTCCCAAAATTGAGATCGAGTAATAGTAGTTTCTGGAAATCAGATCAAAAGTAGCCCAAAAACTAAGAGAAGAAGAGAAAGAAGAATCAAAGGAAAAAGATGAAGCGATTGTTGGCGGAATTCGGAAAGATATAATTAAATCAGCCACATTTATCCCACCTACCGCCGCGACTACGAATCACCAAAAAACACAATCTCTCCCAACAACACAATCCCAAATCTCTCTGGAAAGAAAGAAACGCACCACCACCTTACTCATCCAATTCCGAAGAACCCAAAACCTAGAAATTGGAAGGCCACCGCCAGCGTCAGCGTGTAGTTAGAAAAATATAAAGGCTAGAGCAGCACCCCACTATCGTCGATGAAAGCAAAGCTTCAAACAACTGAGATTGTAGAATCAGTAGCTGAAGAAATGCTGAATCGGTGGCCGAACAGATAGATGAGATGGCTTTAGATTTAAAGATCTGGCGGTGGGTTGGGTGGTGGTGGCTGACGAGAGAGAGAGAGATGTGAAGGAGGGAGGTTTGATTGATTAAATAGAAATAGAGATGAAAACTGACTGAAAATGTGGGTGGGTTAGACTTTTTGTTTTATCCACTATTTGCCTCACCGCTACTCGCTCCGTAAATGCAACGTATTTCTACTTTTCATATATATCTTCTAAAGTTATGTTTAATAAATTTCATCTAAAAATATAATTTTAAAATTTTAATATTTAATTATAAATAATCCAATATATAATAAATGTGATTTGTAAAAGCATTATATGTAAATTATGAAAATATCACTTATTCTAAAATTTTAAAATACAATCTGGACCATTGATGTCATTGATTCAAAAGCTAAAATTAGTCTCTTAGAACTATAAATTAAGTATGAACTATATTAAACATTCTTCATATCTTCTAATTTAATCAAACCTCTAAATATGAATAAAAGAATTAATTTATTAAATAATTTTAATTTTAATTTTAATTTAATAAAATATATAATTGCTTAATTTTAACAAAATAAAATATATAATTGCTTAATTTTAACAATCCATTTGATTAAAATCGAAATTCTAATGTTAACTTTTCTTGAAAAATTAAAATTAAAATTATTTTAAAAATTTTATATATGTCTTTCTTAAATTGTAAAATATTATTTTTGTACATCATAATTTACTATTTATAACATTTCAAAATATAATATTTATCTAGATTCTTAATTTCATCATTTTAAAATATTTAAAATCATTTTAAATTTCTTTTAATTATAACCGATAAAAACTTCACCTTATCGCTCTAATTATAACAATAATGATCGATGACATGTATAAAAAATCAGTCATGTCTTTTCATATCATCATACATTCATACCATGTTACTATCGTCACGTCTGCTCTCAACCTCGTGTTGAAGCTTCCACAGATGATCTAGCAACGCCATCTGTCGCCATTTTTTAAAATTATCATTTCGTTCATGTTTTATAAATTATTTAATATTTTTTATTAATATTTAATATTTATTATTTTTTTAACTAACTCATGTATTACACTTACATCTAATCTAGATAAAATATAAAATTGAAACATTGCATCTTATTCATGATATATTTTCTTAACTTATTATAAAAAATAACATAACTTTCTATAGATAAAGTTTTATAAAGAATAACAATATAGTTTTAATACGTTTTTATAGAAAAAACATTGTATTGTTTTAATATTATTAGAATGGTAGCATAGCGTTGTCAATTTGGACGTTATAGTTCGTGTCATTTTGTGTTAACATATTTTCATGTTCTTTCGCGTCAAACCATTTTTACCTTATTTAATTTCGTGTCGGATCGGTTCATGTCACTTTATTTTCATGTTAGATTTGAAATGTGTTTTGGGACCCACTTTCTCGCAAAGTTAACGCGCATCAATTTTCGGTAAATCCGTACCCAACTAACCAATTGAAACAAGTTCCAATTAACGAGTATTTGTTTTCGATTATTAGTTTGATTTTAGTCGAATAACCCAAAATTTGATAGGTTTAGTTTTTTGGTTTGAAATCCTATATTCGAGTATTCTTAAATAACTATAATGATAATGGATTTTTTATAAACTATTTTTAATATATTGTAGTTTACATTTTATTGCTTTATTTACGTCTTAGAGTTTACACAATGGTTTTTAAGGGTTCTAATTTCAAATTTTCATTTGTTTTTTATTTTGTTTTGGCGGTCGGTAAGTCATTGCAGTAATATATGTATGTATGACATTATGATGTGACTCCAAAATCCAATTAGTTAAAATTTTATTTAATAATTATTACTAAAGTAAATTGAGTTAAATGGGCCAACTTCAGGTTTATCGGTGATCTATGGATGGGTGATCTCTAGGAAGTTTTCATAAGGTTGCCAGAATCAAACCTGCGAGCTAGTGAGGCAAAGCAAAAAAAGTTGTGTCAAGATAAGGCGGGGTGTTACATATGTGTGTAGTAAAAAAACATTATAACTGAAAAACAGACTATTTGTATGAGTAAAATTGGTTTCAGCGTATCAATACGGTTTTTCGGTAGTCAAAACTAGGGATAAATTATATCTCTATTATTTATAAATAAAGGATGTGTGTCAACTTAATACTTTACTTTCATAACAAAACAAATTAAAAATAAAAATTGGCTTAAATGGGAATTTTGTATCGAAGTATATATATGTATGTTTTAAAACTTAATCACAAACATGAAGAACCGTTATAAAAATCAAGAAAATTAAATTATCTTTATTTTCCATTCAGAATAACATAAAAAAATAATAAATTTTAAATTATATCAAGAAACAGACGTAAAAAATGGAAAATGTAGTAAACACATCTACTTTTTATAGAAGTGTCTAATTTTTATAGTTATTAGATTAGATTTTTAAGAATTCATATTTATTTTCCCCGAAACGAGTGTTCTACTGAAACTTAAAACTTAAAAACCTTGTATTATATATATATATATATATATATATATATATATATATTAGCAAGGTAGCCGCGTAATGTTGCGGCGGCAAGTAGTTTCTATTTAACATCATGTTGCTTTTAAAAATGTAATAATATGTTATTCGCTCAATTCAATGTCACGAAAAAGTATCGTACTATATCAGTTTTTTTTTGTTTTTTTATTTGCATCAACTATTTTATTAATTTTAAAAATAAATTCTAAAAGACATTAAAATAAGAAAAAGATTTATATTTATGAAATAAGGAGGGAGAAGTTAATAAGATTTTAAAAATTATGTTGATGTGGATGGATAATTGTGTTTGTGTGAGAGCCGAGGGTATTTTAATATTAGAGAGATATTTTAAATAGATAAAAAATTAAAGTAAATTAGGAGAGAGAATGAAATGGTTAAAAAGGGGTATCTTAAATAGATAAAAAGTTAAAGTAAATTATAAGAGAGAATAAAATAATTAAAAGATAGTATTTTAATACATTCAAGTTACTTAAAATTAAGAGTTTTTAATGTTATACATACATTATAAAGAAGTATATATATATATTTATTTTTTAAATTCGAGAATAGTTTTGTCATCTTAATTAAGCTTTTGTGGTTTGTCTTTATGTAGAGGGAATATTCTTTTCTAGATTATAATTATACTCGGTAGTCGGTACTCGGTAGACATTATTAAATAACATTTTTTTGTATTAAGGAATTTATCTTAATAGTATCAACGGATTTTTAAAACTCTCAGATTAACTTTTTAAATATTTATATAATTATAAATATTTCACCCAAAATAAATTATCAAGTTTATAAAATTTTAATTTCGATAGATTAATAAACTCATTAATTAAATACACTTAAAATCAGTCCTAATTTTGTAAAAAATTACAAGACATTGTTCAAAAAGCATGGTGATTTTGATATTAAAAAAATATCAACCCAATACTTAAAAGGGAAGTATTATGGTGAGAGATGGACCACATCTTAATAAAAGTTTAAAAGCAAATCAAAGGCTTAGCAACCATACATTTTCAAAAAAGTTATTCAGTGTTTATTTCAATTATGGACAACTAGTTTCATTCTAATTTTTCATTTGATCATGTTGGCTTTGAAAATCAATAAGAAAAAGGAGATGCATGAATACATCCTAATCTTTAATTTAAATAATAAGGGGTGATTTTTTTTATTTAAAACGAGCGTATGACTGTAATGTGATGTGATTCAGGAATTGTAAACTTACGGTATGTAAGACGAGTGATGACATAAGAAGTTACAAATTCTAAACTACACCCATATAGGTCAAATTGTTTGTTATTGTTGTATCTAGTTGATGTTAATATAGATAATCAATTCACATATATTGTCATATAGAAAACTTTTTGTGAAGTTGAAATGTTTTCTTGGTATATAGTGTATTAGGATTCTTACAAGATTTTGGATTCAAATGTCACAGTGGACAAAATTTTAAATTTATGAATAATTTTAGTAAGTATGTGTTTTACCGTTTTTTGAACGTAGTTTTGAAAATTTCATTGATAGAAATCAAAAGTGAAAGTTGCTTTATGTCACCAATAATTCGGTTAACCTTTAACCTAAGCACAAATTAACATCACACACATTGACACACAATGGTTAGCATCTCAAACCCAGATTTTGTAAAAAAGTTAAAGAAATTATATCACCAAGGGATATAAAAGTAGTAATGGGAGGTTCAAATGAGAATTGATGACTTAATCCTGACCATTTATTTGATTTGATCGAATGATCTACATTTACCTCTTCATTTTATTTATTACCCAAACATGAATTGCGACGTTCATGAATTAGAACAGATGAATTGCGACTGTTAGATCTAATAGATCAATATCTAATTGATGGATATGATTTATTCTCCTATTCTCACCAAAATATTTATTCTCACAATAACACTCCCAAAGTAGTACCATGTATCTCCTATGTTGTGCAACTTTTCACGGTATTATCATACCTAACTCTTTTTAACTTATAACATATATGATTCTTCCAAGAAACTTTAGTACCTAAACACCTTATCCATAATTTCTTACACACATAACAATTTAGCACACATATATTAAATTTCGTTCTAACATCTCCATAGAAATATCTACGAAACTCAAACACGTACATTAAACATCATACCATAGGTGCAAAGAACTAGGCTTCTTACATATAAATATTTGTTCATGAACCTAAGTTATTTAAAATCCTTATATAAATATCACATTTTGATGCATGTCCTCTTTTCAAGAATCGTGTACTCACCTTATATAAAAATCACATTTTGATTCTGCAAATGCTTATCGTTTTATAACATATATAACAAATTCATTAGGTATGATTAATAACCCAACCCAATCGTCACATTATGCACTTGACCTCTATATAGTTAGATTCTCTAATGGATTCTTAAACTATTTAAAAGCACCTTTGGGTATGAGCGGCCTAGTCTCACACTTCTACACAGTAATTCACACAATTCAAGTTAATTACTTCAATTTTGACCCAAATTGAGTCAAGCTGACTCAAGAAGGCCAAGCCATGAGTTTCTTGCTTCAAATAACTTGTACGAACATGCTTGTTATCTTTGGTCCATCAATTTTTAGCATGCATCTTCAATTCTCTCCAAATGTTCTCAAAATCAAAATATACCATTTTCACTGTTCATGAACAAATACACATCTCACACTTATATGTGCTTTTTTTTGTTTCCTAAAGATTATAATAGAAGGAATGGTGATTTTCCTTTTTATTTAACTCTTTTAATTGAAGTAACCTAATGTACCCGTGAATACCAGATACGGAGTCCGAAAATATGTCAAAAACTACAACTTCTAAAATACATCAAATTCAAATTCTACACTTATATTAAATTAATAAGCCCACCCACCCTCAAAATCCTATAAAGAGGAATAGTATTATGATTAGTAAAATGATACATATTTCTATTATTTCTTTTTACTTTATCCTCCTTATCACAATATGACATTCACCAAGGGGCTGTTTTTTAAAACATAATGATTAAGCACTGAATGATTTTATGATCTGAATAATTCAAAGGCTTTGAATGAATCTATCTCTGAATATGACATGCTATTTGATAAGGGTTCTGAATGAACAATCTCAATAATGCAAATTACCATTTTAACCTTAATAGTGATATATTATATTATAAGATAAGATATGATATGATATGATTCTTTAACAAGACAACGTGTGAAAGGAGTATTAAGGTAAGCTATTTGATACTTAATGAACAGAATGTACTTTAAGATAGAATGATTCAGCAGCGTTCTGCTATTTCATTCAACATATTCTTCATTCAAAGGTAGCAATCAAACACGCCGAATGCTGAACGATTCAGCATTCAACGCTGAATGATTCTATTAAGCAGCAAACAAACAGCCCCTTATTCTCTTTTCTTACATTCGCTATTGATTTTAACACTTATGTTGATCTTGTGAGTTAGATAATATACCACCTCCCTTGTAATTATCCACTCGTAACAGGAAGTATGTTATGTTTTGTTTTTGTTAACCCTTACATTTTTGGGGTCGGATCCCATGAGTTAAGCCTTTATTTAATACTTAAAATTGACATGTTTTAAGAGTGATGTTTTTGTTGGTTAAGTGTCTACTTTTTAGTAGGTTTGGAGTCAAATCAATTATTAATTTAAAGAAAGAAAAGAGGTCAAAGTCCATGGACCGACCATCTTGTGCACCAATCACATTCTGGTTTCCTTTCCTCACACACATACTCATATTCTACTCCACAATATTCTGCCACGTGTCTTGCTTTTCAGAAAATACTTTATTATTGTAATTGTGTTTTTTTATTTTATGACAAATGTGATAAATTCTTAAAGTATTCTTCTCCTGTTAGCTTGTTGTATTTGTAGATATTTTTCCAAGGACTTGTTTCTTTACTTGCTTCTTAAAAGGCATCTATAACATTACCAAACAAAAGGGCAACAAGATCTACAACAAGAACCACATACATTACCAATTTTGCAAGATACAGAATTACAGCCCAAGATAAAAAAGAAAATTATCTTTTTTAAAAGACAAGAAAAATTGATGCTACAGATAGAGTGGTTAGAAAAGTATCACTATCAAATAATCTATCTATGATTGAAGATCTTCACAAGCAATACTTCTATCATAGAGTAAGGAAGATGACTTGTACACAACAAGTTTTTGTCATATACAAAAATTATGATTTTATATCCCTAGAACCACACTATCTTTTATTCTCATCTACATATTCAAGGGTATGATGGTCCAAACAATAACTAATTGTTGTATGTGGTAAAAATCTGTTATGTACAGATCATCTCCCATAAAGTAAACATCAAGATCATTATGTTTATAATTTATTCTGTTAGATCATACTTTCTATGTTAAGTTAAAATCAAACTATGTGATTACGACTTACCACATTATGATTTTTCCGTTAAGTCCAAATCAAACACCTTCATTTAGCATCTATGATCTTTAATGCTTGCGTTTAATAAATAATAATAAATTAATAAATATTAAACAAAATAATAATATTGTTATCCTAATAGTAATAATTTTAATAATAATAATGATAATACTCTCTTAGTCGCTTAAAAGCTACATAAGTTTTATACATAATTTAATTCATTTTAATTAATAGTCTATTGTTAGCTTCCTCTAAGTTTAGTACACAAGTTCGTTTAAAAATAATAAATATTAAACATTAGTAAAAATATACCAAATAATTATAATACACCAAAAAGATGAGAATTTTAAAAATGTCGGCAGATGATGTCAACGCCTAGACTAGCAGTGCAAGTGTTGATGCGAGAGTGAAGGCAAACATAAAGACAAAAACGTGGTAGCATGATACAAAGAGACGTGATTATTTCTTGTACAATTCATCGATCATTGTTGTTACAGTTAAAGAAAATAATATCAAGTTATGGGTTATAATTAAAAAAATTAAATGATTATAAAATATTTTAAAATAACAAAACTAATAATTTGGTTAAATATGGTGTTATAAATGTTACAAAGAAAAGACATGATATTTGTAAATTAGCGTGTACAAATACGATATTTTAAGGTTTAAGACGTGTATTTGTGTGTATATATGAAATTCTCTCTAATAATTTTGATTTAAATTAAAGTCAAATTTGGATTTCAATTTTTACCAAAATGGATAGTTTAGATTTGATAATTAAAAGTTTTATCCAAATCAATGGCTATTGTTGTCTAAAAGATTTTGTTAATGTTAGTATTTTATTTATATTAGAATATTTATTGAATTTATTTTAAAATTCGGTTTTCGAATTTTACTTATCTATCATCATGAGAACTATGAGGAAGTAGTCACTTTACACAAGATTAAAGATATAACTACCAACATCTTTCCTTCCTTGTACTCTGCTGAGGTTGGCCGGATAATAATTGTTTTTTTAATTTAATATTTAATTAACCTTACATGTTAGCATAAGTTCTCAATATAACATGTAATGTACAGAATATATCATCCACAAGGTTTATAACTTTATTTAAAAAATAAATATTAAAGGAATTTTCTTTCTTTTAAGTTTTAATACATGTTACATATATATATAGTCAACATGCAAGGTTACTTTGCCAAAACTAAACGTAACGTGTAAAACAAGTTTCACAATTGGAAATTACCTTAATAGAAAACTTTTACAAACACAGTTACCTAATCATGACATTTTTTATTATAAAAAATAACTATCTAATAAGAATAAAAAACAAGTATATCAAATAAATCATCGTATTCGTTAAAGTATGTCTTCATTACATGTATTAACCATATTATTATTATTATATTAAACCATAAGAGTTTATATCTATTAATAGTTAACTACTAACAAGTTAAAGCTAATCTGTCAACAGATACGATACGAAGACCCTGTTAGAACCTAGAGGGGAGGTGAATAGGTTATATGCCCACTTTTTGAAGTTTTTAACAATATTTGTTAACAATTAAAGAGTTTAAGGAAGAAAGATATCACCAATGAAGTAGCTAGGACACAATGATTTATAGTGGTTCAAGCAAGGGTTAACAACCTTGCTCTACATCCACTCCTTGGCCTC
>JAUEJL010055199.1:0-19801 GCA_032274825.1 Drosophyllum lusitanicum | reverse complement strand
GTTTGGCTCAGTTGAGCATGGTGGGGGTTGCACAACATTGGTTTACGATTGTTAAACAAGTACATGAATCGATTACCTGGGAGCAATTTCAAATCGAATTGCTACAACGTTTCAGTGGATTAGAAATCCAAAATCCGTATGAACAGTTGGCAACCATTAAGCAGTCTTCTTCCATTTACGATTATATAGACGATTTTGAGTATCTGCTATCGTTAGTCCCCAAATTGCCAGAGTCTCAGGCGTTGGGGTACTTTATTGCTGGGTTACGTGACGAGGTTAAGCGCTGGGTACGTTTACATCGACCCCAATCTAGGTTAGATGCTATGTACTTAGCTAAAGATGTGGAAGAAATGCTCCGACCCATTTCTGGTAATATTCCTCAGACCCGTTTTCGTTATCAACAACAACATGGGTTTGGATCTGCTCCTTATGTGGATCGTATTTCTCCTTTGGGCCGCACAGAACACAAAGGGCCCATATCGTTTAAGCCCACTGATAGGGTTTTTTCGCCTCGTTCCGATTCCACTCGCGATTTTTCCCACAATCGTTCTTCGAAGTCTGGTTCTTCAGAGATTGCTCCGCTCCTGAATCGTGATCGAGGCATCCGTTCCTTGACACGAACGGAATGGGAAGACAGGCGGAAGAAGGGCCTTTGCTTTCGATGTGGTCAGCAATTTGGTCCGGGTCACAAGTGTCCAGAGGGAAAATTACGGGTGCTGTTGTTAGGGGATGATGAGTACGGGAGCGATGAGGGACTGTTTTGCATTAATAATATACCGGATTTATAATATAAAAGTGACATTCTATGCATTAATAATATACCGGATTTATCAAGTTTCAAACACTATGATTAATGTCTTTGGTTACTGTTTTGCAGTGAATGTTCATTCCAGCAGTCATCTGAAAGCAAGTGGACACCGTGCTTGAAGTTCTTTTGGCAAGACGCCACTGATATCCATCTAGAGAAGACTGCACATATTTTTGCTAATGCTGTTTGCCCTGTTCTTTTAAATTCAATTATAAAAGGTACTTCAATTTATTGATTCTTGTCTATTTTTGAAACATATTTTAAAAAAAGTGTGGGGGCTGTATGAATTTGTTATTGAATAGGTGATCCACGGGTGAAAGAAGCAAATATTACTTGGATAAGTCCAGAAACAACGGTTTGGATAAGAAATCCATCTAAAGATCAGAAAGGTGAGTTAGCAATTGATGTGGTTCTTGAGAAAGATGCGGTTAAGAAAAGTGGTGATGCATGGAGGACAGTTATGGATGCATGCCTTCCAGTAATCCATTTGATTGACACAACGCGTTCCATTCCTTATGCAATCAAACAAGTTGAACATCTTCTTGGCATCGCTTGTGCTTTTGAGCAAGCTGTTCAGGTCTCTCTCTCATTTTATTTGAATTTCTACTCCTATGGGGTTTTCTGAAATAGGGAAAATTGCAATAAATAGTAACACATTTTCACTACATTTTAATACGCTTACTGGACTTTGAAAAATGTTAGTGATGCCATCAAAGCGTTGAAAACCGATATAGAACCATTAAACCATCAAAGGCTTACTAGAACCATCTAACTGGTTACCTTGTTTCTGCAATGCTAAGATTAATATTTGTAGTCTCTTTATATTGATCTGTAATTACCCGCAATTTGTAGCGTCTCTCGACATCAGTGTCAATGGTTTCCAAAGGCATGCTGAAAGAGCACCTGCTTCTGTTGGCAAGTAGCATGACGTGTGCAGGATTTTTAGTTGGCTTCAATCTAGCGGGTATAAAAGCACTCAATAAGACGCTTAACTTCCAAGTACCCTTTTCAGAAGCTACAGTATATGTAAGGCATTGACTATAACGAGTCTTATATGTTGATTTTGTATATGACTTTGTTGTTCTTAATTTGTTGCCCGTTAAATGATTTCCAGACACCCAAAAGGTGTTTTGAAAAGGCAGCTGAGAAGTGCCATGCTGATTCGTTGTCTAGCATTGTGGGTGCTTGTTCTTGGGGCAAACCTGTGGCTGTGGGTACAGGATCCCGATTTGATATTCTTTGGGATACAAGAGAGGTTCGTATTTGTTTCCATGATTTATACGGGTTTCTTTTAATAAAAAGAGTTAATCTTACATGGTTTGGTCTACAATATGAGGTGTTTGGATGTGCATTTTGAGTAAAGATGGCAAAATGTGCGGGTTGACCAGGTTGGGCATTGGTTCGAATGGGAAATTGTTGGGGACAGGTTGAAAAGGGTTGACCCAAAACATTTGGCCAATCTTTTTTTTAAATAAATAAAAGTGTTTCAAATATGATTACAGAAACTGTATTTTTTATTATTTAAATTCTCCTGATTAAATTATTTAGGGGGTTTGGTGCATTAAAATAAACAGTTTGGATCACTTTTAACCTGTTTTCTTTTTTATTTTACCTGTTTGACCCATTTATCAATTATCAGTAAAGGGGTTGAAATCGCCATTGTAGTTCTGAGAATAATTATCTGATTGTTATCAGTATCCAGTGTTTTGGTAATCTACTCCCACCTAAAGATAATTCAACTATTAAAAATATTGAACTTAGAGACTAGCTGCATAAGAACTGCCGAACTGGTTATCAAGGTTTAGAGTAAAATCACCTATATGACCTTATTTTACTTTTGTCTTATCTACTACTTAAAAAATAATAATATGGGACGCCCGGCATCTTAAAAGTTTATTACAACTTCAAGCAGCAAAAGCATCCAAACACTCTCCAATACGACGCCTTTATGAGGTGTTTGGATTAGCTTATTTTCTGGCTTACGAGCTTATTTTGAATTTTGAGAAGCTCATAAAAGCCCATTCTTTCTGGCTCACGAGAGCTTTTCAAAATGAAAATAAGCTCATAAGCCGGAAAACTACAACTGAGAGATTATGATTACTGAATTATCACATAATGGGTTTCAGTAATAGAAATGATGTTTTTTTAGGTCGAATTGAACCAAAAAGATGGCATTGATGTCTACAACTTCCTTCTTTTGGTACGGGGTGAGTTTGATGAGGCTGACAGCGCCTGTCTTGGTGGGGAAGTAGACAGCTTTGAACTGGAAGATAACTTCATGGAAACAGGGTCTCCTGAACATGATTCTGGTGTTGCAAAACCTGTTTTTGAAGATGGCTTAGAATTAAATCTTGATGGAATGGATGTTGAACAATCAACATGGGCAACTGGTCTCACTCCAGAAGATGGGACATCAGCTGGTGGCTGGGGTGCTGCTGCTGTCAAGACTACACAAGCAGCAAGTAGTGGTGGTTGGGGGGAGGCAAAATCTGACGAAGGTAAGCAGACAGGGTGGGGTGGTTGGGGAGCAGCAAAGTCTCTGAAAGATGATGAACTGTCTGGGAAAAAGGATGATAATGAATCTGGATGGGGGGTGAAGAAGGACGAAACTGGAGCTGACAAGGGTTGGGGGGCCATAAAATCACATAAAGATGTTGAACCGTCTGGATCTTGGGGATCTCATGGGAAGAAAGATGATAATGAGCCTGTTTGGGGTGCAAAGAAGAGTGAAAACCAAACGGACAAGTCTTGGGGGGTCACAAAGTCACAGAAAGATGTCGAAACGTCTGGATCTTGGGGCACTTTTGGGAAGAAGGATGATAATGAATCTGGTTGGGGTGGAAAGAAGAATGTAAATGAAACTGACAAGGGTCCAGGTGCGTGGGGTCAGAAAGTAGTCAGAGGAGATGAACCTGCATGGGGTGGAAAGAAAATTGAAAACCAAACTGACAAGTCTTGGGGGGCAACAAAGTCACACAAAGATGTGGAACCATCTGGATCTTGGGGCTCTTTTGCGAAGAAGGATGATAATGAATCTGGTTGGGGTGGAAAGAAGAGCGTAAATGAAACTGACAAGGGTTCAGCTACTTGGGGTCAGAAAGTGGTCAAAGGAGATGAACCCACATGGGGTGGAAAGAAAATTGAGAACGATACCGAGAAGGGGTCTGGCTCTGGTTCATGGGGCCAAAAGGTGGTCAAGGGGGATGGACCTGGATGGGGTGGGAAGAAAAGTGATAACGACTTGGAGAAGGGATCTGGATCAGGTTCATGGGGACAAAAGGCTGTCACATCTGATGAACCCGGATGGAATAGCAAGCCTAGTGAACCTTCATGGGGTAAACCAAAGGATAAAATCGAGGCTTCTAGTTGGAATGATGGTGGAAAGGTTCAAACAGGTGGTGAAAAAGAACCACAATGGGGCTCTTGGGGGAAAAAGAATGAGAAAGCTGATGTTTCAGTGGAAGATTCTCCTACTACTGGTCAGTGGGGAAAGAAAGATTCATGGAAAGCAGCAGGTGGATCATCTTCGTCATGGGGCAAACCTGTACAGAAAGCTGACACACCTAGTTGGAACAAGGGTGGAGGAGATAATGAAAACGCAGCAGTGGGATCAGACTGGAGCACAAAGGTGGAAGAAAAGACTGATTCACAAGCTGGCTGGGGTAATAAAAAGGACCAAGTGGCAGGGACTGAGGGGTCAAATGAAAAGGGTCAAGAAGAGACTGAACAGAAACAGGGTTCATGGGGCTGGAACAGGAAGGCTGAACAAAAAGGAGATCAGCCTGGTGGATGGAAGAAGAAGGAAGGATGGGGTCCAAAAAGAGACCGCCCTGCAAGGCCTGTTGGGGGACCAAATGATGGTCCAAGACCAAGCGGTGGACCCTTCACTGCAACAAGACAACGGTTGGACATGTTCACATCTGATGAGCAGGAGATTCTTGCTGATATTGAGCCTATCATGCAATCAATCCGGAGAATCATGTCTCAAACTGGGTAATCTCTATAATCCATTGCGTTTTCTCGTTAGATTTAAATGATTACCCTTTCTAATTGGTTATTAGTCAGATACTTTGTTAGCACATGAGTTCTAACTCTGAGTTTGTGAAGGTACAATGATGGCGATCCTTTGTCAGCTGAGGATCAAACTTATATTCTTGACAACGTTTTCAATCACCATCCTGAGAAAGCTGAGAAGATGGGTGTTGGAGTGGATTATATCATGGTAAACCTGCTACATTTTGTTTTTCTGCACACATTTATTTTTATCTTTTTACCCTAATGTCATTGTTAGGATGTACCCATTTCAGGTTTTGGTCTTGATTGTTTTATGTAATCAATTATTAAAACTGTAGGTCACCAAGCATACAAAATTCCAAGACAGTCGGTGTTTTTTTATCGTATCCACAGATGGGCGTAAAGAAGACTTTTCTTATAGAAAATGTCTGGAGAATTTCGTAAGGGGAAAGCATCCAGACAAAGTGGATGAATTTATGGCCAAATATTTCAAAAGGCCTCAGCCTCGTCCTCCCCGGGATGAGGCTGGGACCCCACGTGCTCGCGCTGGTGGGTGGAACCGTGAGTCCAGTATGGCTGCAGCTGATGAAGCTGGAACCCCTCGTTCTCAGTCTGGTGGGTGGAACCGAGATACGAGTGTGGCGGCAGATGAGGTGGGAACACAGGTCTCCGGGTGGAACAAGGAGTCCAGCATGGCAGGACAGGACGGCGGTGCGGCACCTGCAACTGGATGGAACCAGGCTGGGTCTAGTGGGGGAGGTGGAGTGGCAGATGACAGTGCCCCAAAATCAGGATGGGGATCTTAGATGTTATTGAAACTGATTGTTGTTGAAGCCTTGTTAGGTCTATGTATTTACATTTGCTTCTCTAATTATTATGTTCTAGGAAACACAGTGCTTGAAATTATGAGTTGCTAACATGATTATCATTTTCTTTAGCTATTTTATAGAAGCAGGCCATCACACATGGTCGCTGTAAAAAGCTGTTGATAATGGCAACTTGTCACTTTCTCATCCACTTTTCACCATATAATTACCAAACCAGTTCCTCTCCTCAACCTTGTACTCGTTCTTCTATTCTTTTTGATCTTTTATATCTATATAAACATTAAAAAAAATGAAACAATTTATTTACTTTTATTATATCCTCCTACTTTATTCTTCTACTCATGACCCGTGATAGTTGGAATTCATTAATTCTCTTTCCCTATCATCTCTTTTGATTTTGACACGTGTTCTTTTGATCATACGAGTAGGAAGATTTTGGTAGGAGGATATGAAATATCCCTTAAATAATTATATTGAACTTAATAAAATGTCATCAAACAACAAGAAAGATTACATTAGCCAAAAAAAGATGTTTGGTAGGAGTTGAAAAATATGAAATGGTATAAAAAGGTATAGTAGCTGATTCAGATTAGTTGGTTAAAGTTAGGGGTGTATATGGTTTGGTTTGATTATTGGGCAAAACGAAACAAAACCTGTGTTGGTTAAAGTAATTCTATAACCAATTGGTTTTGTTAGATTCAATGATGGTAATCAGTTATAGATATCTGTTTGGTTATGACTTTTGTTATAAGCGCTTAATCGTCTATAAATATAAAAACTCATAAGATATATCATGAGACAAGAACTCGTTATGACTTTTTATATTTATGGACGGTTAACAGCCTATCATAAGTCATAACTGAACCGATATCTATAACCAATTACCATAATTGAATATAACCGAACCAATTGGTTGTAGAATTACATTAACCCCAACATTGGTTATTAAACATAACTTGGTGATGCTAAAGAAACCCTTACTAAAACACAAGAACTTATTGAATCCATGATGTAAATATTTGATATAAAAAATTGAAAAACGGAAAACAATAACCATAACTGAATCGTAAAAACCGGTTATGAAAACAAACCATAACCACCTTCTCGGTTTTTTGCATTGTTCGATTAATTCGATTATTTTGGCTACGGTTCCATCATTTGGTTATTTCACTCACCCCTAGCTGGGGTTATATGGTAATTTATTAATAATTATGTAACACCTAATTTTCCAAACCAAAAAATTTAATTTATTTATTAAAATTTTACCAACCAAACACACGTTCAAATATAATTAATTCAAAAGCAACAAAAATGAGTCTAAACATAACATCTGAAACTAGTCAGTTTGAAAACATAGTTTATTGTTTTTATTCTCAAAACATCATTTGCCAGAATTGTCATCCGAGTGCTGGAGCCTTGCTCTTATCAACATCTGAATAGAGTGAACAAACCAACATAAACAAAAGCTTAATGAACACAACTACACATACAACAATTACATATAGCACCAAAGAATAAATTTGCACACATAACCTGCATGTCCGGTGCACGACACAAAGTTAGACCTAAGTTGCACACTCAAAATACAACCCCATATTGAACTGAGCAATATATCACATCGTGGTACTGCATAAACGTCAATGGCCTGCAAGCAAGACCAATAGCCTTAATGGTTTGATAACAAACCACCATTCTACATTGAACTATTAGATAGATCAACAACACAATCTGAACATGCAAATAAGCACAAAACATCTACGCAGATCTAACGCAATGGTAGCAAGTTCAAAGTACTCACATAATATCTCTAAACATATGTAAACTGCAACAACACACAACTGAGTTGTTATGGTTAATAGAAGTAACCATAAGTTCAACACGTTGATGAATGTTGAACATGAACATGAACCAAACCTTCAATGAAAAACAATCACTAAGATGAAACCTTCAATCAAACTTAAACCCTATAATAGATTCGTGATTGATTGATGTTTACTACCAGATTTGTGAATGATATGTTTAGCGAATCTACAGATATATGAAGATGAAGTCCCTATGTAACATCCTATAACTGGGCCTAGTAGTTTATATAACTATTAGTATGTCTTATATGTGATATATGTAAGAATTTGGTTGTATTTAATAATAAGTTAGTTGATTCCCGTTAAATGGAAAAATTAGAAAATATTATAATTTAAGTAGTAATTAAATATTATTGATCGTTTTTAAATAATGATTCCAAATATATCCCCGTTGAATTGAACGGATAAATAAAAGTTAAGTTGTAAATCGGATAGGGGAGCGAGATACCTGTTGTTTTAAACAACCGACTCAAAGGTCGGCTCATCCTTTGATTAATAGATCATCCTTATCTCTTGTACACACACACACACACACTTAACTTTCCTGGGAAAGAAAAAAGAACAAGATCAGTAGAAACAAGGATTGAGAATCAAAATTCAACTACAACTAAATTGAATCAAGATTAAGAGATTGCAAACAAGTAAGTTCTTCATCATCTTTCTTAGGTGTTCTTGAGTTCTAGTGACCATGATGGTATGAGATGTATGTAATATCAAATGAGTTTTCTTAGGTAATATAATCCGATTTCTATAAACATGAAGCTCAATTAGAGCTTGATTGATCAATATATGATCAAATTAGGTCAAAAGTTATGCTAATGGGTTAGATGGTTTTTTTTAATCAAAACCTTGATTTTAGAAGTGGATAATTAATAAAAATGATGTTAAGGCATGTTATGAAGTCTCCTATGGTCATACTTGATGTTTGGAATCAACTAGAATCGAGTTTGGGGTGTTTTGGTTTGATTTCCCTTGAAGATAGAATTGAATCGCAAACCTGACCTATGTGTTCCTTTCTACGATTATAAAAAGGAAAACTATGGCTATAGAAAGGAGCATGTACCTTCTACGGCCGTAAAAATGAAAACTATTGGCGTAGAAAGGACATGTACCTCCTACGGCCATAGTAAGAATAACTACGGCCGTAAAAAGGGGTTGTTTGGTCCTTAATGGAGAATTAAGTGATGTTAAGACAATATATTGATACATAGTGTTATTCAAGGTTCACCGGGATCTAACGGAGCACGTGTAATTGCTAAATAAATGAGCTTGGACCCGAGATGAGTACGAGAACCATTACATATCCTTGATTAATCACCGTGTTATATGAATGATGTGTAATCAATGATTTGCATGATGAGACATGTTTAGCTAGGTTTAACGGTTGTTACTGAACATGAGTATGTTATTATTGTTAATATTAAAACGATTCACATGGTTTATTCGTGAATATGATAATTGATTGTTAACATGCTTTCGTTCACCTAGTTACTTATGTGAACACGGTTTATGTTATGCTCTCTATGTTCATACGGTCCATATGAACTAGCTTATTGTTGATTAATGTCCGCATAGACCCTTCGTAGACATATTATCTGTTTGTGCATGGTCCGGATCAATTGATGACTGTTTATACAGTTTAGTTCTTGAAGTCAGCCATGGTTTACAGCTGGATCCCACGGTCCATTCGGAACTAACAGAGACCTTCGTAGGTTGTGATTCCGAAGGACCCTGTTCTTTAGATAGTCGGGGTCATCGTGCATTGGGCCCCATGATAGTAAAGGTATGGTGGACCGCTAGATGCTTACCCACCTTTTCGGATTAGTGTGTTAGACTCCCCTGGATAGGGCCAGTGCGCTGGGCTCGTTACCTGGAAGCAAACGGTTTCAGTTAGACAGCAATACACCCAAAGTGTGAGGATAACACTGTTTGATATACTGTGTATTGCATGATTATCTTGTATATGTTCTGTTTTCTGTGCTCACTAGCTTTTATAGCTAACCTCTCCCATGTTACTTTCCCCCATAGGTGGCCAGTAGTTCACTGCTTGAGGCTTGGGACGGATAGAGGAACACTGTTGTTGGCCTTTGTGCCTTGTTTATATTCTGTTTGTTATGATCGGTTGTTTTGAACACAAGTAACACCAACTATGTTTGTTAACGGGTCAGATGCAAGTTTTGAATGAGTGATAAATATAACTAAGTTTGTAAAATATCTGCTGCATTCGATATAAGAACTCTAATGTTTTGGTTAAACTAATCTTTTGAAAAGTTTAAATTGGTTGGTTCTAAAATCTGGGTGTTACACCCTAGGGGTGAGCAAACGGTCAGAACCTGTCCGGACCGGACCCGGTTTGGAACCGGAACCGGTTTAGGCAAAAACTGAGAACACTAAACCGGTGCCGGTTTTTCGGTTAAATACCCGATTATAACTGGTACATGTTCTTATGCAGTTTGTACAACTAGTCAATACCTTGAGACAAATGAATTTAAACAAAATAGTCCTCATAGTACTTCTACGAATATTATATAGTAGGATTGACGTAGAAAGTTACATGATGACATCATGTGTGGCTTAAACTTGAATGAAAACAAGTGTTCAACATACAAAATAAATTAAAACAGAAAATAACACATGATTTATAGTAAAACACGTGTTATGATTTTTTTTTGAATTTGAATGGATTAGTATTAGACTATTAGGTTATTATATTATGAAAATGTTTTGCCTTCTTAAAAACATTTTGGTTCGGTTCCGGTTCTTTACCCGGAACCAGTGACACCGAACCGGAACCGAATTAGGCCATTTTTAAGAACCGATAACCGGCCCGGTTGATGTTAACCGGTCCGGGTTCGGCACCGGTCCCGGACCAGTTCCGGTTCGGTTCGGTCCAACCGGACCAAATGCTCACCCCTACCAGCAGGTCTTTAGAATTTTAAATTGTTTTAACCAACCTCACAACATCTCATCTAGAATTAAAATCCAACTCATACTAATAGAAAGAAACCCAAGAAGCAACAAACATCAACACCGATGCAGTAACCCCAAAACCTCAAAATACCAGCATATCCGTCCCTAATTTTTTTAATTTTTAATTATTTTTTTTTGATAATTTGATGCTTAATTTTACTCTTTATAGCAACTTGAACTTCTAATAACACATAAATAGTTACTAACAATTTTACCCTTGATAATTTGATGCTTTTATTTACCCTTTATGCTTTTATGTCACCTATATTAATATGTGTAGTTGAAACTTACTTTTAATCACTAAGAAGAATATAGAGAGAGAGATAGAGATCTCTTTAAAAAAACTAAAGAATAAGAACAACAAATCAATCATCTCGAGCTAAATCCCCGAAATTGACAAAATCAAAGGATGATTGATGCTGAACCTGAAGCTTGGGCAAAATAAAATTCAGATACAAATATCATCGCCACAAAGACCATTGAATCTTGTAGCCAACATACGGTTGCAAAAGACCCATAGAGAGTCCAATCTAGATATGAAATCAAACATGCATCAAAAGAAATAACAACAAAATTAAAGTCAGAAACCTAAATAAAAAGTGGATATTTAAGTTTGAATGAAGACCTGGCCAGGATCATTGCGGCAGGGGCAGACCCAAGGCAAAGACAATGGTGGCACGTGACACCATCCAATTTTGTCCGCGTAGTGTAAATTTCGATCTAACGTAGTGTAAATTTCGATTTTTTCGAGACGGTGCTACCATACATTTCAAATCTTAAGTCTGGTGCTGCCATCCATTTCAAATCCTGGGTCCGCCCCTGCATTGCGGTGATGGCGAAATGAAGGAAAATAAAAACCCTAACTTGGCGATATCGTTCCATCGCTCACCACATGTTTATTCGATATAGTTGTCTCGTCCTCTCTATCAGATCTTAATTCTCCGGTATATTTTGTACATATAAAGAAGAATACCCTAATATATTGCATGAGTTAGCTGAGATACAGCAAATGACGTGATTCATATGGTTGAGGAAAGGAGAGGAGAGAGAGGCGGGAAGATTAGAAGATAGGAGAGTATTAGAAGGACACGAGGCAAATGAGATAACACAAAGACACGTGGCATGAGATTTACTTATTTATTAAATAAGAAAGATGACAAATATTATTAATAAGTAAATTAAAACATTCATTATCATAAAAATAAAAAAATATAACGAATCATAATTCATATGCAAGAAATGACCGATATAACTAAATAAGTACAATTTGACGAGCAATAATAATTCATAAAGATGGTTAAAATTTTTAAGTTTTCTCATGGATTTTTATATTGATTGATGTTTCATTATTTGAATTGAGTTATATTATGATAAGTTTTTATAATTTTAAGTTGATTTATGTGTGTTTATCCATTATGTTATGATAAATCTTTATATATTTTATAATATCATGTTACTAAACCATGTCAGATCAATATAATATTTTCTTAATTATATTCTGAATGCATCAACTATTTAACTACACCTTAGTTCATTATAAATATTATCGATATAAATGTTATCGTAATACGACAAAATTATAAAAAAATAGTATATTTTTAATTTTTTATCGAAAGATCAAGAAATTAATGATTATATCGACTATAATACGTAGAGAGAATAAACATAAAAAACGAATAAAATGTTCTAGAATTATGTACACACCGCTCTCGATGGATATAAAAAGTTAAAAATGTACTCGTTTTTAAAAAATGTCATATTACAATAAAATTTATATTAGAACGTAGATAAAAAATGAGACGATCACAAATACATAATTATTTTTTCTCTAAACAAAATACATCACAAGTTATTAAACATAATTTACAAACAATATATAATTAATTACATCAATATACAATTTTCATAAAACCTCTCACAATTTACATCCAGCACCTCTCAATTAATTTGAATTTGAATTTGAATTTGATATTACATTTTGTCAACTTTTTACCAATCATATGATAGGATTTGTCTATATCATATTTACATGTCATCAATAACATTATCATTTTTATGTTACATCATCATTTTCTTTCTGCTAACGATATATATTAAATTTAGATTATTTCGGGTGTTTTATACCATTTCTTCTTCAAGTGGTTATGATGGTGATAATGTGGATGACTGGGTCAGGATGATGATGTTGATGATGCTGTTGAGTAATGTCCCACATCGGACGAAGATTGATCTTGTAATGTGCTTAATAAGGGTCTGAGCTACTCCACTTATAACCAATTGGTTTTGAGTTGGAACCCCACAAACTTACATGGTTGGTCAAAGGCCACACGAACTCCACGTAACCCATAAGTATCCACGTGTTAGGCGCGAGAAAAGAAAAGAACGCCACACGTGAGGGGGCGTGTTGAGTAATGTCCCACATCGGACGAAGATTGATCTTGTAATGTGCTTAATAAGGGCCTGGGCTACTCCATTTATAACCAATTGGTTTTAAGTTGGAACCCCACAAATTTACACTAAATAAAGTTGAGGGGTTTAGAGGGCCAAATGCAAAAGTATTTTATGAATTTATGAGTTCTTGAGGCTAAATCATAATAAAAAAAAGACTTGAGAGACTGTTATTGCCAATAGACTAGAGTTATAAGTATATAAGAGAGAAAGAGATTAATGACACAAATTCTAGAGAATAACCATGTCTTATTTTTTACAAATCGCTCAATAAATAAAATTCAAAAAAAACACACACAATGAAAACTTAGGTCGCAATCATTCTAGACAAGACTAGATCAAATCATCAAAATAGTGTTACAAAAATTGAACGAAAATTCAAATCAAAATAGTGTCACAACGAACACAAAGTCAAATGGGACAAATTAAAATCAACATAAAAGAAACACATCAAATGCATTCATTCACCAAAATCACACACACACACTCTTCACCACTCAATATTTGGTCAATATTCAAACATGACAAACCTAGAAAATTGTCTCCAGTCTTGATCACTGAAAGAGATACTTGTAGCCCAATCAAATGAAAACACAAATTTGGAGAATTGCCACGTCCTAGGTTTGCAAATCGCTTAACTAACAAAATTAAAAAGCCACACACAATTAATCCCTAGATCTCATTCCAGACAAATCGACCCATCAATTTTGATAAGAAAAAACAAAGACAAAAGCACACTAAATCTTACACCTAAAACCACTAGATGTAAATAAAAATAAAAAAAAGCTAAAGAGAGAAGGAGATGAGGAAGCTAACAATGTTATCAAAGGAAACAAAAGGGGCTACGATGGTTATGCGGTGAAGGATATGAGGTAATTAGAGATGTAATCAAAAGTAATTGATTGTATTATGCAGCAGAACTTATTGAGTTCAGTACAAAGGGAATAACAGTATATATAGAGAAAGAAGGAAAGACAGCTAACAGAAAGTAGCTAACCAACTAACTAACTAACTAACTTAAATTAAGTAGACTCAAGTTTGTTGAGTTGGGCTTAAGTGTTTACTCCTCTGCTTGTATTGAGTCGATATATTTGATATGACTTTAGGATAGTCTTGAAACAACTAGCCAAAGCGTAGTTGTATCATTGGAGGTGTGTATTTGAGTGTGTACGTCATCAAAGGGACATCGAAAGTGCAACCGGGATACACCGTCATCATCGGTGCATTAATTCGTTCCAGACACTTTGAAATAAATTGGTGATAAATAATAAAATCTAAGTATCTTTCTAAAATAATAAACAAAGATTAAATTTTGAATTCTAAATTCATCAGTCCTACATCTCCTCTCAACTATATGCTTTAATAGGAATCACACGAAACTGAATTATAAACTTTTATGAAGTGTTTGAATTAACTTAATTTTTAATTTATTACAAAAAAATTTAATTAAAAACAATTTATTAACCAAAATAAATTAATTTATTAGTTTATTACAAAAAAAAAATACAATTTATAAACCAATTGCAAATCACAAAATGAAAACGTGAACCCAAATAGCCCTCGATTTAAGTGCAAGTGGTAGAATAAGTAAGGAAATTAAATTCTGAGCAAGAGTATGAAATTAAGCTAAAATTGTGCGACTACTTGTCGAAACCAAACCACTAAAACGCTCATGGATCTTCTGAAAGCAACTCTATAACCTTGTTCTCGTAGACAACGACGGTCGACAATCTTATCACGTCTCTTCCTACCCTACGGATTCTACCTTTTTTTGAATCTTTTTTCTTCGTCTTCTCATCGCAAGCAAACCATCTTTATATTCTTCCTTTTGTACCTTTACCACTCGATTTCACTAATCTAACATTAGTATCAAATTCCGTCACTATGCCGGCCCTAAAAGCTGGAAGCCGGCCGCCGTGGGTGGGTCTTGCAGCTGCCGTTTGGGTCCAGATCGCCTCCGGCAACGCCTACTCTTTCCCACTTTACTCTCACTCGCTGAAATCCGTACTGGGTCTTTCTCAACAACAACTTACCATTCTTGGTGTTGCTAATGATTTTGGGGAAAATGTTGGTATTCTTCCGGGCATTGCTTCTAACAAGTACCCACCTTGGGTTGTTCTTTCGGTGGGTGTTCTTGCTTCATTCTTTGGTTATGGTGTCATCTGGCTTGCTGTTAGTGAGACTGTTCACAACATGCCTTACTGGGTTGTAAGTAATTCTTACTTTACCTATTTCTATAAATTTTTTTAAAATACCTTACCATCTTGATTTATCTTTACTCTTTGGGATACAATTCTTCAGCTTAAAGATGTTATCTTCATGCTTCTTGATTTTGTTTCCAATTAGATCATGTATCGTAATGACCATTTGCTATGTGCTTACTTTATTCAACTATCCGGAATTGGGTTGTGTAGTTCA
Source organism: Drosophyllum lusitanicum (assembly GCA_032274825.1). Classification (NCBI taxonomy): domain Eukaryota; kingdom Viridiplantae; phylum Streptophyta; class Magnoliopsida; order Caryophyllales; family Drosophyllaceae; genus Drosophyllum; species Drosophyllum lusitanicum. Next base: position 4,454 of record JAUEJL010055199.1, on the reverse strand, counting down.
CTCGTTTGCATTCTGTATTTTACTGTGTATTTGACTAAAAAAAGAAAGCCTCTTGATTGTCATGTCTTTAGACTATGATTCTTAATGCATCTTGCTTTGATCTTTGATTATTTCGTATAAACAACCGGTTATAGGCTTAACTAATTCAACTACTTCGAATTGGGTAGTTTCCTTTCTACCTTTTTGCTGTATATACAACTCAAAATTGTAGAACATCTTGATTGATTTGTCTTTAGACTATGATTCTTCACGCCTCTTGATTCTTTTCAGATCGTAATATATAGTATCTTAATAGCAACTTAGGTTTAGTTAATCAACTACCACTCTACCAGGAATCGGGTAGTTGCCTTTCTACGTTTTTCTGTATTTATTACTCAAAATTACAGATCATCTTCATTGTGTTGTCTTTCAAATATGATTTTACGCGTCTTGCTTTCTTTTCCTATCACAAGATCTATCTATCATAATTCATAAGAAGCGGCCATAGGTTTAGTTTATTCAATTACCAGGAATTAGGTAGATTGTCTTCTACATTTTACTACTGTATTTATTACTCCAAATTTTTTAATTATATTGCAATTTTTCCTTCTCTATTCAGTTGTGGCTTGCGCTTGTTGTTGCTACTAACAGCAGTGCATGGTTGGGCACGGCGGTGCTTGTTACCAACATGAGGAATTTTCCACTTAGTAGGGGTACAGTTGCTGGTATTCTCAAAGGTTATGTTGGCCTGAGTGCTGCAGTTTTCACCGAGGTGTATACAATGGTGCTTAAAGGCTCGGCATCTTCTCTTTTGCTCTTTTTTACACTCGGTATTCCTGCTATATGTTTGGCTTTGATGTACTATGTTCGACCTTGTACTCCTGCTTCTGATGCTGACCCATCTGAAAACGCTCATTTTCTTTTCACTCAAGGGGCGAGTGTCGTTCTTGCAGTCTTTCTTTTAACCACCACGATACTGAAAGATGTTTTGAACCTAAGCAATGCATTATCCTACACGTTTATTGCAATAATGGTGGTTCTCTTAATGGCACCTTTGGCAATTCCTGTTAAGATGACTTTATTTCCTTCTAGCAAGAAGCTTAACCGGGCAGCTGGTTCTGCAGATAATATGACTGTAACAGATCCCTTGTTGACACAGTCTACTTCAGAAGCTAGTCTTACAAATCTGAATGATGGTGAAGATATTTCAGAGGTGGACGTGCTTCTTGCTGTTGGAGAAGGGGCGGTTAAACTTAAGAAGAAAAGAAAACCTAGAAGAGGTGAGGATTTTACATTTCGTGAAGCGATTGTGAAAGCCGATTTCTGGCTTTTATGGTCGGTTAATTTTCTTGGTGTTGGTTCTGGGGTTACTGTTCTTAACAATCTGGCCCAGATTGGGGTTTCACTTGGGTTTAATGATACTACAACACTACTGAGTTTATTCAGTTTCTGCAATTTTCTGGGTCGTTTGGGAGGCGGTGTTGTTTCAGAATACTTTGTAAGGTAAACTTTTTTAATCTTTACCATATATATGACCAAAGAAACAGACACCCTTTCACACATTAATGATAAAGAGCCTAAAAGATAGTGCTTTTTTCAGGTTAAATACGATTCCACGTACGTTTTTGACTACGATAACACAAATAATAATGGTGATGACATATCTTTTATATGCGTCAGCTCTTAATGGGACACTCTATGTCGCAACAGCATTGCTTGGAATCTGTTATGGTGTTCAGTTTGGTGTTATGATCCCAACTTCATCTGAGCTTTTTGGACTGAAAAATTTTGGTTTAATTTTCAACTTCATGGGGCTAGGAAACCCGATTGGTGCTTTTCTGTTCTCAGGGATACTTGCAGGTTATGTGTATGATACAGAGGAAGCTAAGCAAGGTGGGTCCACCTGCATGGGCCCAAACTGTTTCAGACTCACTTTCTTTGTTCTTGCTGGTGTGTGTTGTTTAAGTGCAGTCTTGAGCTTAATATTAACCATCAGGATCAGGCCTGTTTACCAAATGCTTTATGCCGGAGGTTCATTTCGCTTGCCTCAAAGATCGGGCCATTGAAGATGAGGGTTTTGTTTCGTGTGACTTGTTCAAGAGAATCTTTTATGTTTGCGCATGAGATCATTTTGACAGTTTCAGGGTAACCTAACTTCAGTTTAATATGTATTTGCTGATGTAAAATCAAACAACCATCTTCATTTGGTAGTGCTGACATATAGCACAGAGGCATGAAGCCCTTTTTTTAATATGCTGTCATGTTCAGTTTGTAGGTTTCTTGAACTCTGTTGTGACCTTGCTTTAAGGATTGTACCATCTGCATTAGTGATAGTATTTTAATTTGCAATTGTTACTTAATAAAAATCATATCTTTTTGTTGAAGAGAAATTCCAATTTGCAATTGATAGCAGCAGGCAACAAAACTTCCAAAGTTGACCCATGACTGATAAGAATGCCCACCATGCACCACCCTTGGCCCAGTGGAATTATAACCAAAGATTCAAAAGCATGGGTTGACCGTTGACTTGACTCGAATGCACAGCCCCATCAAATTGTAGCCTAAGTGGGTCATCTAACCTTATAATAACACCTAAACCCTGATCAGGATTTTGAGTTTGAAACTTATAATAACAATTTAAATCTTTTTATTATATAAATCGTAACTCAAGGATCTGGAATTTCAAGCTTATAATAACACCTAGAACCTGATCAAGATACAAATTTTATTACATAAATCATTTGAATTTTTAGCTTATAATAATAGCACCTAAATCTTGAACAAGATATAAATTGTATTATATGAAGTATAATCGTTAATTACAAGAAACTCTCAAAGGGGCAAGTACGTCATGCTACATTTTGCTAAAGCGAATACAGAGACTTTTACTAAAGCAAGAACACTACACTAGTGCTGCAATTTCTTTGAAGCAAGGTTCATTTTGGTGGGAAGAAGATTGAAAAATAGCATCTATCTCACCATAAATCCTGCTTATAATTTATTAAAAACAAGAAAATAGATAAGAGGGTGATTGGGGAAGAAGATGATGTATGTTATAAGATTTAAGTGGGTTTCAAATTCTGAAACATGGTGTCCCATTTAATCTCTTTAACACCACCACCAGACCAATAATCACAACCACCACAATCGTCGTCTTCATCAAACGAGGCGTGGTCATCACCATTGCCGCCTTCTTTCTTTTGTTGATCATGTCGAAGATCGTAAACTAACGGGCTCGAAAAGCTGTTCACTCTAACACTATTGGAATTAGAATAGCCATTAGTGAGTAAAAGAGTAGGAGTAGCTTGTTTAAGGGTCATCAATCTCTTGTTCCTCCTTAACATATTGCCTTTCCATCTGGAACCATAAGGTCCATAACCTTTACGAACCAGGACCAGAGCCGAGTCATCCCGGTGCACCCATGTCTTGATGTAACTAGCCAAGGTCCTCTTGGTCTTCTTGATGGCGATCACAAGCTTTGACAACGGGTGCGAACCATGTGATCCTCTTTGTTTCCTAGCAAGCTTGAGTATCTCTAACCTGTGCTTGGCTATGGAGATTCCCATGCTTTGAAGGAATTCATGGTTGAAGTAGGTTATATCGTCTTCTTCAAGCTCGTTTCGAGAGAAAGCCATCCCGTATTCGTAGATAAGTGAAGGTTCAAGCCCAGTTTTAGAAAGCCAAGAAAACCAATCAATGTACTGATGCATATTTTGCAAATGAAATGAGCGTGTGATGATTTGAGAGGGGTTATGAAAGTTATTTATATCAAGAGTGAAGTAGAAGGGTAATGAGGGGAGGGCAAATATGGGATTTCCAAGTTTTGCAAAAGGACAAAAAGAAAAAGGGTTGAGGTATATGTACAAAGGTAACGGCTGGGCATTTTTCTTTTTAAAACAAGACTACTCGTCGGCGGATTTGATTTGATCGGTAACACTAGCTAACTACCTCTAAATCAAATCCAGCTACGAGTAGTTTTGTGTTGCATCAACGGGTAAATTATATGTGTGCGTGTGTGAAGTTAAAGGTAAGAAATGATAAAAGGGGACAATTAGCATCAATCACGGCATCATGGGTCACGGGCTCACGGGAGAAACCCACCACTACCACTAAACTACGTTTTCTTTCAATTACGATTTCATTCCACTCGAGATTTTATATTTTGCATTATTGGACTAAATGTAACAGATGATTTTCATCTTTTATTTTTTTTTATTTTTGCATGTAATAAACAATTTATTTATGTCATTTAATATCATCACTATATCACTCTAATTTTACAATTTGATATCATTGATCGAGAGATAGATTTTACGTTTATAAAATTGATTCATCTATATATATATATTTATATATTAGGGGAGGGTTTAAACGAGAACTGCGAGAATCAATCTTGGTCGTTCATTTTGGATAATGGAATTCATGGATGAAGAGCGTGGGGGATTGAGTGTGGCAAGGTGCATGTAAGGAATTCA
>JAUEJL010055188.1:0-19802 GCA_032274825.1 Drosophyllum lusitanicum | reverse complement strand
ATATTATTTGTTATTTTTTATTTTTTATAGAATTGTTTAAATATTTTATTTTGTTTAATATATAAATGTGTAATTAAGTAAATAAAAAAATGGGAAAAAGTTTGGGTTAATTTGGGAAGGATGCTACTTGGGTTTTAGATTGATTTGGGTTGGGAAGGAAAAAGTAAAAAAAGCTGATATGACAGTGATATGACATTTGTGTTGATTTGGGAAGGGGAAGGGTGCTACTCTTGGTCTTACAGTTTTTGGCCTTTTTTCCTTTAGAAACGCTTTGAAGGTTGTTGCTTTTGTTCTTTCTCTAACATGCTCTCAATCTTGCTGCTATTTGATTTCGTGAAGAATGTTCAATATAGTCCATAATTAATTGATAGTCCTAAGAGACTAATTTTAGTCTTTGGATCAATGACATCAATGGTCCGGATTGCATTTTAAAATTTTGGACAGAGTGGCATTTTCGTAATTTATATGTGATGCTTTTACAAATCACATATGATTGTATACTGAATCACAATTGAATATTAAAATTTTAGGACTATTTTTTTTACATGAACTTTATTGAACACGACTCTTGCTTTCGTCCTTTATTATTATTTTGTTTTGGGGCAAATTGCAATGACATTATATTGATTTTCAGGGTAGAGTTATTGTAAGAGGTAACAATCATAAGAGGTGTAAGAGGTGATTATGAGCGGTTTGATTAACAAAATAAGTCGATGATTCTTGGTCAAAATTTAATGCTTTGACGTCAAATAAAAACTGACGGAAGGGCAAATTAGGAAAGATAAAGATTGATGATCAGATTGGTGGTTATAGGAAGAACGAGAAATCAGGCATACCTGCAACATTCATTATCTAGTTTGAAAATTATGCTTATATTATCTTGGTGAAATCCGTTAAATTTTTTTGACAAAAAAGGAAATCAAGTAAAGAAGCTGGTGTATATAATTTTCATTTTGGTGAAGATAGAAAATTATTAATACACTATTACTTTAAACATAATACTTTGGAGGTTACCATATTTTAAGAAAAATTTATTTAATTAGTAATTAACTATAATTATATAATACTTTTTATACCCTTTTATCAATAATGTCATATGTCATTCAAATAATATCTCTTACCCCTCTTATATTAATTTGTCTCTTACTTGATCCCAATCCTTAATTTTCATATTTATACTTAATTTACGACTTTTAAGTATTCATATTTACACTTATTTTACGACTTAATTTTGTATATTATATGTTTTTTATAGTTTTTTTGTAATTTTTAGCTTTATTTAAATTATACGTGTTTAAATAAAAAAAATTATATTTTGTTCACCTTAAAACCTCATTTTTATTTTCTCTGACATAAAAAAAATTATATTATTTTTTATTCTCTGAAATAAGATTTTTGTGTTTACATATTAATTTTTAATTTCTGTTCATCTTTTTTCCCCTGTAATGCGCGGATTTTTACTAACTCGTTAATATTAATATTAATATTATTACAAAAGGAGAACTTGAAGCATTTTCTCGGGTATAATTTAAATCCAAAAATAAGAATTAAAAACTCACTTATCTCATCTGTTAAGAGCTAAGCTATTACATGCCCATCGAAAATACTTTTCAAAGGCCCTTTTCAGTAACCATTGTGTTCCATCGATACAAGTCGTTTCCGGCCAATATAATAACATACTCTTACTAGTTGATATGATTGAAATTGATTAAGCAAAAACTTGATTATTTCTAGTAATTTATAAATGCTAAGCAATAAAGATCTTTTATTAATTCATGCCTTCAAAAAGTTTGTCAACAAATGGCATATAGTCCCTTAGAGAGAAGGGTGTACTTTCGGTGTGGATTAGGCGTGCCTATCTGGCCGTCGGTACCGAGAGGGAACACCACTCCTATGATCGGTAACGAAAATTTTTGAATTCCTTCGGCGAGTGAATGCCAAAGAGAGAGAGGTAAAATTGCGTGGTTTCAAGGAGGGAGCAACAACGGTCATTTGAGCGTTTAAACAAGAAAATTAAAAAAATTATGCACTATATATATAACACCTCATATCTTAAACCACTTTACACCACCATTTTTACTTATTCTCTCTAAAAACTTCTATATTCTTTACATCTTAACTTCAAAATGTTCCAACATCCCAAACTCATCTAGATTGAAGAACCGTCAACCGACTCTGTCTTTAAACTCATTCCAACTTGATACACCACCACCTATGTACGTACCCAACCCGATGTTTGTTCCACCGCAACTCTCCAACCTCCCTATCCCTCAATACAATATGGGTTACAATTAACCTCCTACTCAAAATTCCAACTTTCCTACCCAAGTTGCCTACAACGAGTTTAGGTATACTAACGAGCCTCTATCCGATCCAACCCGAGACACAACACTTTCTCAACGCCATACCGGAGACTCAACCCATTCCCGACACCTAACCAGCGTCCGGATCGTGACGCAAGGAAACAGGGAAAAAAGGACGTGACCCAACCACAAATTGACTCTTGAGGAGGATGTGGCTTTGGCTAAGGGGTGGGTCGATGTTTCCGAAAACACCCAAGTCTGAATCTCGCAAAAAAATACTTCTTTTTGGAACCGTTTTGTGGTTTACTTAGACAAAGAAAAGGGGAAAACTCACCACACGAACCACCAACTCAACTCAAAATGGAAAACGTTGAACAAGCAAGTGGAGGCCTTCAACGGGATATACAACAACTTGTTGACGAGCTGCAAAGTGGACAAAGCGACACGGACATCACAAAAAATGTCTATATATAATATAAGGATATTTACAACACCAACTTTGTCCTTGAACACGTATGGGAGATCCTTCGAGCTTCTCCAAAATGAGCTCCCGTTTCACCACCGCCTTCATATAGTTCAAGCAAAAGAACCAAAACGTCCGACTCCAACACTTTCTTGGATGCACAAGCACATCCCCTCGAAGAAGAAACCGACAACGAAAACGAGGTGGAATTAGTTGAACTGGCACGCCCAGTCGGAAAAAAGAAAGGAAAATAAGCGGTTTCTTCGACCTCGTCCGGGTTTTCACCGGAAGAATTTAACCAATTACTCAAGGATCTCGGCAGCTTCCGAAGTTCAATGGATGAGTACAAGGGGAGGGTTCTTGAGCAGAATGAACGGAAGCTGCGTTTACGAAAAGAAAAATAATTCCGAAAGGCGTCACAATTTTTAAAACAATCCGACGAAGGTTTGGAAGGTGAGGATCTCGAGATTGTTCAAAGGGTAAAAACGTGATTCGGAATAAATGATTAAAAAAATAAGTCGTTAATGTTATTTTGTTAGTTGTAATTTTTTATGTAATTTTTTTTATTTTAATGAAAATTAGTTGCTAAGCTTATTATTTTTATTTTTTACGCAATATATAAAAATTTATAATCTAATTTTATAAACTTTTATAAAATTTCATAATATTAAAAGTTAAATAAAATAATATATAATTAATTTAAAATAAAAAAATTTAAATGATGCGAAAACATGCTTGAAACATGAAGTGGATTATGCTAAACCTTGTACACCCCATTCTAGTTAATTATAATTTTGGTACATATGATTTACTAAAAATTACGGATCTAGTCCATAAGTTCAAAGAGTTACACTTTCGGTCCTTGTTAACCCGAAATTTTTATTAATTTGGCCCCTCATAAACTTAAATTATTTTTTCTTTTTTTCTTTTAATCAATTTTAAAAATTAAATAACGTTTAAGATATTAAAAAAACTGAGTTAATTACATTTTTGGTCCTTGTGGTTTGTATGAAATTTCACATTTAATCCTCGTGCTTCAAAAATTATGACATTGGTCCTTATGGTTTACATTTCATTTCAATATTGGTCCTTAGAACACTTGAAAAGACACAAATGCCCTTCTCCTCTTAATTTATACTTTTATTTTCACTTTTATTCATTTTAAAACATTAATTATAATTTCAGTTTTATTAATAAAAAACTAAATGAATATAAAATTTTCTAATCATCACTTTATTAATATTAACCTATTTAATCGAGTTAAACCATCACCGCCACCTACCCCACCACCGTCTCCCTCCACTGATTCACCGAATGTCTGAAACCACTACAACCTTCACCAATCACCACTGAAACCATCATCGACATCTATCACCACCAAAGGCCAAAATCTACCATCACCCATCATCACCGCCTCCCTCCGCCAAGACCACCATCACCTTCATCTCCTCCCTTAACCGAAACCATCACCATAACCTCTGCACAAAAATAAAAAACCTAAAGAAAAAATGTAAAGCCTAGAAACATTCGTCTCTTTGAACAAATCTAGAAACTCATTGGTCACACAAAATGAAAACTTTAAAAACCGAAAAGAAAATCAGAACAAAACCTAAACAAAAAACCAAATACCCACTGGCCACCAAATCGGAAAAGGAGGATTTGGGGATTGTTAATAGATCTTGAAAGAGGATTTGGTTGAACTCTCCAAATTGATGAACCAATAACAAATCAGACCACCACCCCAAAATCAAACCCTAAAAATAGAAGACGGGGATGATTCAAGCTATCGAGCAAGTGACGATGGTGGTGGTGAAGTCGGAGGAGGGAGTGATGGTTACCGGCGTCACTGGAAGCGGCAAAGATAATGATCGACATCGCTGAGGCGGCAATGATGGTGGCCTGTGTTGTTGGAGGCGGCGAGGATAGTGGTTGGCGTCGCTGGAGGAGGCGAGGTGGTGGCCGGTGAGTTACTCTAGAGTTAAGAAAAGAGGGACTGGGAGAGAAAGATGAAGAAGATGAAGATACTGTTATAGGTCTTGTAAGGAGATAGAGATATATTTGTTTTTAATGTTTATTTTTTAAAAGTTTTTTTAATAGTAATAATATTATTTACAGTTAAGAAAAAATAAAGATAAGGGCATTTGTGTCTTTTCAACTGCCCCAAGGACCAACATTGAAATAAAATATAAAGCATAAGGATCAATGTCGTAATTTTTGAAGCACGAGGACTAAATATGAAATTTCATACAAACTACAGGGACCGAAAACGTAATTAGCTCAAAAACTAAATATCTCTCTCTTCATTTAACTTCGTCTCCTTCTCTCTACATTCCCTTGTATAAGATGTCTCTTTTCTGTGGCTGCCGGCGACTCCTGAGGACATCACTATCACTGTAATTCCATCCACCACCCACCACCCACCACCCACCACGAGAGATGTTGATGCCTTTGGTTCGGTCACCGCCACCGCCGCACCTCCGATGAACGACACACTCATACAACCTCGGAGACAGCGAAGAACAAGTTTGTGTTTACGATCGACCTGGATTTGGGATATGTGACTTGCGATTTGTGAGTATACATCCTACGCGACGTCGATTTTGTAAGCTGCGAGATATGCTATTTTGTGATTTTGTGAGTGTGTGTCCTACAAGATCCGCCTCAGGGCCATCTTATGGCGTATGCTACCCGGGCAACCGTCCAAGGAGCCCATTACTAGATAGGGCCCACAATTAGTATAGTCTCATATATATATATATATAACCAAGTTTATTGAGCCCAAATTTATAGACAGATATGAAAAAAGACCTAGTTCCTCAGGCTCAACATCTGAAATACGGACTTAAAATTAAAATAGCAACCGACTTGGAAATCGCAGATGCATAGCAATCTGGTAGTGGAAAAAAGCGAAATCATGTCGCAGTAAACTATTTGGCTATGGATCAGGCGTTAGGGAGAAAGCAGAGACGATTGATCTAGTCGTTGGCAATTGGTTCTTCTTTCCCCATTTCATTCTTTCCAAACGATCAAACGCAAAAACAAACCACAATTGTAAATCATCTGATCCAAAATTCGTTGGTCTTTCCTAAACACACTAGGTGATTTCTTATGAAATGATCCGATTGTCAGCAATCGCTTCTTGTAATTTCTGAGTTGGTGATTTTAGTAGGCTATATGCATTTTCAAATTGCAATTGCATACTATTTTCATTTTTTAGCGAGAAGATTTTTTAACCCTCTGAGTAGAGTAAAAAATTGAGATTTGGTAGACAGTAATAAGTTACTTGAAATAAGTATACTACATACGAGATTAGAATTTATCATTTGAGTGAGACTAAAGAGTTTTGATAATTAATTTGTATTTGATCTTTATTTCTTAATTTCAATTTATTGGTGCTTGTTTTGGTAATCAATTTGTATTAAATCATTGATTTCTTGCAACTATTGACTTTGTTGATGTCACTTACTTGAAATCTAGAACCACTTGAACATTAGCCGAATATTATTCATAACCAGTTAATTAGTTTAGTAGTTATTTAGTTTATTAGATAAATTGGTTACTTTAATCACTTGATATCAAGTTAATTAATGTGTTTTCTTGATAGTTGAACCACTTAATATCAAGTTAATTGGTTTGTTTACTTAAATACTTGAATCACTTTATAATTAACTAATAAATCAAATTTATCCCGTAGTAAAAAAGAAATAAAAAAGAACCTAAAACGATCTCAAAGGAAGTGAATGAATAGATTTAAAAAAAAAATTGAAAACTAAAACAATTGTAAGTTTCTTATTCAACGTTTTTATATATTTTTGTTTTTTTGTGTGTATATTTTGGTATTTTAAGGGGCTTATTTTTTAGTTTTGCCCTAGGCCTCGGAGATAATCACTACAAGAAAATCAAGCATCCGAAACGGATTTCCTATGAACCAAATTCCGTGGAAAATTTTCAACGGATTTCCCACGGATTTTAGTCAGAAAGCCAATTTTCAACGGATTTCACACGGATTCAATGTGAAAATACCGGGAAATCAGAGGGAAATGGTTTTCCCACGAAGCTTTTAGCCACAGTCGATTCCGTGGGAAATCCGAGAGAAACATCCTTTTCCCACGAATTTTTCACAAATTTGTCCGACACAAAAGAGGGTGATGTGTTGTAGTGAATTGAGACGGCCCTGATCCGCTCTACATGTCGATTTGTGCTTCAAAGATGAATGATGATTTCTGATTGTGTGAGTTTTATTTGTTGGTATTTTGATTTGATTCTATTTTTTATTTGGGCTTCAAAGATGTGAATGCTGAATTCGTTTTTATTTTTAATTGTGCAAGTGTTCATCCTAATATGATTACATTTTTTATTTCTGATTCTGATTTATTTATTTGATTTTCTTGTTAAGTTCAAAATTGAGAGACATATACGAAGCCAAAGGTGTTTGTGTATGTATGTATGAGTCTTGGGATTTCTTCTCGTTATGATTTCTTTTTTGGGGGTTTTGTTTTGATCGTTTGGTTGATTTTGGAACAACTCTGATATGTGGATATATAGTGTTATTTTGGGGTTCTTTTTGTTGATCTTGTGGATTGTGTTAGTTTTAGTGACTCAGGATAGTGGTCGGAGATGTAGTTGGCCGTAGAAAGGTGGTCGGAGATGGAGTTGGCCGGAGAAAGGTGGCTGGAGATGGAGTTGTGACCTTAGGTGTGGGTTGAAGAGTCGAAGATGATACGAATGTTATTTATATATAGTTTGATATCAATTAATTAAGTTAGTAAGTTGCATTAATCAATATAAAGTAATTGGTCTATACATATTTACAAATTAAATTACGAGGATAGCATACACATTTCTTCTAGTAAAAATTATCTTAAGTGTTTTCATAAACACTTTTAAAGGTATGTTAAACCTATTATCACTTATTTAAGTGTGTGTAGAAGCAACTACCATAAGTGTTTTTAACTGCACACATTCTTTTTCCTTAGATAATATATTAAAGTTGAAGAAAACGAATGAATTAATAATAGAACAATGGCAATTTGGTTTTTCAAGTTTTTGAGGGACCAAACGTGTAATGAAATTGGATTATAGAGACTAAACTCGAAAATTTTCAAACCCAAAGATTGAACCCCTAATTTTAGAGAAACCACTAACACCAAAATTTATTTAACTCAAACTTCAATAATAGTAAAAATAGAAAGTACATTTTGTATTTCAAACCCCCTTCTTGTTTCTCTTCAAAATTAGTTAAATGCATAGAGGAAGTTGATATATCTTTTTACTATTTCATCTTAGTACTTGTCTTTCTACTCGTAAGATCATCCCAGTGTCAATCTTCAAGGGTTTTATGTGTTCAACCACCCACCATCATCAAGGGTTTTCACGTTCACCACCGATGCCTTCATAGTCGACCACCCACCATCTTCAACCACCGCCGCCTTCCAACCACCATCTTTAACCAACGCCACCTTCCGCCGCCTTCAAACCACCAATCTTCAAGCATTTAAGTCCATAAATGATGGCTTTGACCACCACCGACGGATTCAAACCACTGAAGCTTCTTGACTTCGACAACAGAAACCCTAAAAATCGTGGTAAACGATGGCTCCGACCACCACCAATTCCTTTTGATTCAGGGTTTCTACGATTCTGATCCCTTCTTGATTTTGAGTTTGTGTGATTCTTCTGTGATTTTGATCTTGATTCGTTCTTGTACAGTGTGTTCTTATGTCAATGATGGCTCCGACCACCTCCAAAATCTTCTTGGTGTGCGGATCTAAGGGTTTTTTTACTTCAAATGGATTTAAATATGGAACGACGAAAACTAGGAGACCTAGAGAGGGGGTGGAATAGAGAGAGATTCTGAGAGGGGGGAGGGATAAGATTTTTCTTCAATTTATTAAAGTTCAAATATTAATAAATTGTTTTAAAATTATTTATAAGTTAAAGAAAATAAATAAATGAAACAAGAGTATTTTCTTTTTAGTTTAAGCACGGACCAAAAGCGTAACAGATTTAATTATATAAGAACTAAATTTACAAAGATAAAAAGCTAGGGATCTAAACCGTAAACACTACCAAATCATATGATCCAAATATGTAATTAATAATCACATGATCCAAATATGTAATTAATAAGTGTTATCTTTTTGCTCGTGAAAAGGGATAGATTAAGCATGATACAAAGATCTTGAGTCCATATATATCCCTAGTAGTCAACATAGTAGATTTGTAGGCATCAGATTTACTCACAAAAGTTCAACCATAGAAATTAACAGTAGTAAGAGAGTAGATGGTCAAATAAAAATTATTGAATTAATACTTATATTTCGAGGTGGAGTAAAAAAGCATACCCAGAAACAACCTCGCCGGTCAAATTGCCAACCTTCGTAAGAGCCTCCTTCCATCGCTTCACGTTATCTTCTGTCCACTTTGTATCAGCTGGTTTCACATTTACCTCGAACGTCTTCTCTTGTTTCCTAACATGTGAAGGATCAACATGATAAAAAATCGGTAAAACAAAATGATCACGCTCCTTCCTTTGCTTGAGAATCAGGCAAAGCTCATCAAGACACCATCTAGATGTCGCATACTGCTCTGACAATACGATGATTGAAGCTCTAGATTCTTTGATTCCTCTCTCGATTTCTGGCTTCAGATCTTCACCTCTGTCTATATCATCATTATCCCTGAAGGGGATAACTCCTCTATTACTTAACCTTCGATAAAGATGATCGGTGAAAGAATTACGAGTTTCGCCTCGAAAGCTTAGAAATACGTCATATCTGCAAACACTAACATTTGTCTGTGCAGATGCAGTAGATGAGGAAGTGGAAGCCATTTGAAACCAGATCTAGTGTTCTTCCGGAGATAGAAGATAAATGGGAAGGGGCTGAGCGGGGGTTGTTATATGTTAAAAAAACAATCGCCAGCTATTAAATATTAAAAAACAATCAAGAGGGTGAGTCGTGCATGGGTACGATAGAGACGACTTTTGGGACAAATCTTTTAATACTTCCAACTTGCGAGGAATATTATGATACAAATCATATCATATCATAATCATATCATAATTTATAATATATACAAATGTGAAGTGCAACACATGAGCCGATCATTGCGGGGTTTTGCGCTTCTTTGGTTTGCAATTTATGAGTTGTGTTCAATAAAATCTATTTAAAAAACATAGTACTAAAATTTTAATATTCAATTACAGGTAATTCATATACAATCAGATGTGATTTGTAAAAGCATCATATGTGAATTACGAAAAATTACTAAAATGACACTGTTTAAATTTTTAAAACTTAATCTGGAACATTGATGATGTTAATTCAACGGCTAAAATTAGTTCCTTAGGACTATGAATTAATTATGGACTATATTGAACATTCTTCTACTATGTTTACATGTATTTTAATGAAGCTCATAATAGCCCATATGGTGAGGCTTGTTGAAGAGAATAAAGAACAGAATGGAAAATATGAACTTGTATATTGATGTGGAGACATCGGTTACATGATATATATAAATAAGAGATTAGTAACAACCAAACTGATAAGTAGCTAAAAAGAATTAACAATTTAATAGGAGATAAAGATAGATAAGATAAGATAAAGGTAAAGTATATCCAATATCTAATATCCACCCGCAAGCTGAACGGCCGTGGTAACGTGCAGCTTGGACCGAATATGGGCAAACCGAATGGAGCTCAAGCCTTTAGTTAAGACATCTGCCAGTTGGTCTACAGTAGAAACATGCCAAACACACAAAGCCCGTGAGAGAACCATATCACAAATAAAGTGTAAATCAATTATCACACCACAAGGTGGGTGGAGAAGATAAAGGAAGTTGCAACTCATGTAATAAGGATGTGAGCCACCGAATCTCTGCAGTGGTATGAGCCAAAGCACGATACTCCACCTCAGTGCTTGATCGAGCAACTGTATGTTGTTTCATGGAGCTCCAACTAATAAGATTATTTCCATGAAATACACAATATCCGCTTGTAGCGTTGATCATCATTTCCTGCCCAATCAGCATCAGCATAGGCATGGAGGTGAGCATGAGTAGAGCGTTGAATAGACAAACCATGTGAAGATGTACCACGAAGATATCGGAGAATGCGTTTAACTGCCATCCAATGTCTATCAATAGGTTTGTGAATAAACTGAGAGACCTTGCTAACAGAGTAGGCGATCTCAGGTCTGGTTAAAACCAAATACTGAAGTGCACCAATGGTGCTACGATATAGAACCGGATCAGTAAGAGGTGTGCCAGAGTCTCGAGAAAGTTGACGGCCAGGTGAGACTGGCGATGAGAGTGGCTTGCAATCACTAAGACCAGTGCGTCGTAAAAGGTCTAGTATATAACACTGCTGAGACAAGTGCAGACAATCTTGTTGAAAAGTTGCCTGAATACCCAAGAAGTAACTTAGTTGACCCAGATCCTTCAATGCAAACTGAGAGTGTAGCTGCTTGATTAAGTTACCTACAAACACAGAGGAGCTACCAGTAATAATAATAGCATCAACATACACAAGAATATAGCACATCACCGAATCCCGTGAGTAGACAAATAATGAAGTATCAGAGAGATACTGTGAGAACCCAAAGTGGAGTAGGGCAGAGGAGAGTTTAGAAAACCATGCACGAGGAGCCTATTTCAAGCCATATAATGCTTTCCTCAGTAGGCAAACATGAGAAGGTTGGACGGGATCAACAAATCCTGGTGGTTGAGTCATGTATACTGTCTCTGTAATATCTCCATGCAGAAAGGCATTATTAACATCAACCTGTCGAATATCCCAACCACGCGAGAAGGAAACTGATAAAACTAAGCGAATAGTGGTTGGTTTGACAACAGGACTAAAGGTCTATGTGTAGTCAATACCCTCCTTTTGATGAAATCCCTTGGCAACAAGCCATGCCTTATACCGATTAACAGAGCCATCGGGGTTCCGCTTAACTCTATAGACCCATTTGCAGCCAATGACATGTGCTCTTGGAGGAGGTGGAACCAATATCCAGGTTTGATTCGAGTGAAGGGCGGTGATTTCAGTCCGCATAGCATCACACCATGCTGGAAGCTTTTAGGCTTTGAAGAAAGGTGGTTGGTTCAACATCTGAGTGAGTAGAGGCATGATAAAGTAGGTGATCTGGGAAGGACTTAGGCATATGGGTGTTATCACGAAAGCGGTTAGTCATGGGGTGTAGGGGAGGAGGTGGTGGAGGGGTAGTGGGGGATGGAGCTGAGGGAGAGGCACCCGATGTGGTAGGAGTGATTGGAGTAGAGATATTAAGAGTGGGAATGGTGGGAGGTGGTAGTATGACGGAGGGCGAAACAGTATGTGTAAAAGAGGTAGGGATAGTAAATTCAGTCTCATGAAATGTGACATGACGAGATGTCTAAGTGCAAGAAGTGCAGGGATCATAGCAAAGGTACCCTTTATGAAGGGGGGCATACCCAACAAAGATGCAGGGAATGGATTTTGGAGAGAGTTTGTCCTGACGGGTATCACCAAGAAACGGGTAACAAAGACAGCCAAAGGTATGGTGAAAATAGAATAATCAGGTTTGGATTGGAAAAGGAGGGCATGTGGGGATGCATGGGCAAGAGTGGAAGAGGGGAGATGGTTGATTAGAAAGGCTATTGTGCCATAGGCGTCATACCAAAAATGTTTTGGTTAGCGAGCATGAAAAAGCAATGCACGAGCAATTTCAGATAAATGACGATTTTTGCGTTCAGCAACCCCGTTTTGTTAAGGCGTGTAAGGGCATGAGACGCGGTAGGTAATTCCTGATTGAGCAAGAAATTAAGCCATTTGGCCTTGAGTTAATTCGGGTGCACCATCACAATGAAGGTGCTTGATTGTGGTAGAAAAAAGGTTTTCGGTATGAGTTTTAAAATGACGAAAAGAGGCAAGAGCTTGAGAACGATGTGTCAAAGGATAAATCCAAGTAAATCGACTGTAATCATCAATAAATGAAATAAAGTAACGAAAACCAGAACTCGAGACTGTAGGGAATGGGCCCCATATATCACAATGAACAATATATAATGGTATAGTACTACGAGACAGATTTATAGAAAAAGGTAATCGTGTAGATTTAGACATATTGCAAGCATTACAAGGTTTAGTAGAAGTTTTATTTGAAATATTAAGAAATGATAAATGCTGAAACACCGAATCTGAAGGATGTCCAAGTCTTGAGTGCCATAGATTGTGAGAAGAAGAAGTGACAGCGGACAAAGAATATAGTTGATGTGCACTAGGCTGCATGTGGTGGAGTGTTGTTCCCGTGAATGTCTGTATGGAGAAGCCAATATTAGAAAACATAACACAGATAGGATAATCAAGAACAAGCTGAGTAATAGAGAGTAAGTTTTTTGTTAAGCCAGGAACAATGAGAACATTTTTCAGAAGTAGTTTGTAGTTAGATAGTGTGAGAAAAGCATGACCAACATGGGTAATTCTAAGGGACGTACCATCACCAACAATCACTCGATCAGAACCTGTATATGGTTTAGCATAAAAAACAATAGAAGCATTAGATGTCATGTGTGCAGTAGCACCAGAATCTGGTATCCATGTGTCAACCGTTTGACACATGTATGAAAATTCAAAAGACTTAGTTTCAGCAGACAAACCAAAGTGGGATCCTGCAGATTCAAATCCATTTTGCTACGATGTCCATTTATTAAAATCAGCTTGACTAAAATTATTGAAAGCTGAAATATTATTTCCTTGAGAAAAAGAATATTGCAAGCCACCAGTAGAATAATTATTTGGATCCGTAGGAGGCTGAAATTGGGGCGGCCCACCTGCATAGAATTGGTTAGCAAAATTATTTGAGCCAAAGCCCATGCGCATATTAGGCCCACGCTGTGAGGAGGGCGAGTTTTGTGATGGCGTCGGTGGGAAGCCATCGTAATTCTCAATCTGAGCAAAATTGGCGACCGGTCCTCCCAAATTCAAGCCACCATTGCTATTATAGCCACCTCTGAAATTGTTTCTACCACCACCACGACCACCACGGGAAGAGTTTATCCCTCCCCTGCCTTGCGGCTGTCGCAAATATCTTCCAAAATTAGGGTTCATATCGGGTGGAGTATACCGCCAATAGCACTTAAAAGCTTCATGCCCTTCTTTTTGACATATTTGACACACGATTTTGGGCCCTCGATCGGTAGTATGAGTCTGAGTCTGATGGGTGCTTTCTCGGTTGAGACATTCATGGCAGCAATCGGTTCTGCAGGTTTCTCATTGACTTGTGCCAGACGTTCTTCAAAAATCAGAAGGCGTGAACGGAGTTGGGCAAAGGTAAGTTCGTTAGTAGAATTCTCAACATTCAAAACAAATGCATTATATGAGGAATTCAAACCGTGAATTTGCATAACTAGGGCAGATTGAGAAATTGGTTCACCAATGGAATTTAATGAATCTGCTATACGCTTGATAGAATCACAGAATGTAGTAATTGAATTGTTGCCTTGTTTGATTGTTTGAAACTGAGTGTGTAACTGTGACTTCTTTGCAAAGGCATGCTGAAAGTAAGTATCTTCGATAATCTTCCATAGATGTGCAGCATAAGTAGAATCAATAGCTAAATGTGCAATTGAAGGATCTAGTGTAGCATTTATGCATGCTGAGACATAGCCGTCTAACCTTTCAAAATTCTCTGATTCAGGTGTATCGACTGGTGGTGGTGATGTATGGGGATTTATGAACTTCATTAGTCCAAGACTCTTGAGAATGGTCACCATCTGATGCTTCCGGGAGAGATAATTTTCGTTGTTTAATTTAACTGAAACAAAATTGGAGATATTTGGTAGACTGTTTATTGAGGTTGATGGAGAACTGGATGAGGCCATCGGAAATTATGAAGTTGCTAAAAAAAAATATAGAGACTATCAGGATCGACAGCTCTAATACCATGAAGAGAATAAAGAACAGAATCGAAAATATAAACTTGTATATTGATTATGGAGACCTCGGTTACATGATATATATAAATAAGAGATTGGTAACAACCAAACTGATAAGTAGCTAAAAAGAAGGAACAAACTATCAGGAGATAAAGATAGATAAGATAAGACAAAGGTAAAGGTAAAGTATATCCAATATCTAATAACTAGATTAGATATCCGTTTGATACACGAGTTGGTTTAACAAATGATAAATAGCTAAAAAGAAGGAACAAACTATCAGGAGATAAAGATAGATAAGATAAGATAAAGGTAAAGTATATCCAATATCTAATAACTAAATTAGATATCCGTATGATACACGGGTTGGTTTAACAAATGATAAATATTTTATCTGTTCCTCAAAGCTTTTTCTTCCATTTTTCTATTAACTTATCTTCTTCATTACATGTGGTTAATATTTAATCTCTCCTCTATAATCCAGTCCACCACCAGTGGCGACGGAAATCTAGTCCTCCATCGGATTTTATATAAATATTGTACAAAACATTTAATTTCGTGTTTCTTATAGTTGTGATGTATCAGCACCATGTCTTGGATGTTACACACATATAATCTTAGCTAATAACGTATATAATAAAGTAAAACTATATTTGTTACATACTATAAAACGAAATACATTACAATTAATATAATACATTTTGTGAAAATAACAATATAAACTTTTTAAAATGTGTCGTTATATTTATATACATACAAATATACAATGGGATATTAATTGAAAATTGCTTATATTATTTCTAATATAATAAGAAGTTAGACAAAGTTTATTCATTTTATTATGGATTAAGGCAATAATATATTACTTTTGTAAAATTAATTGAAAATTGGTTGTAGGTGTTTTACACATACAAATACTTAAATGAGTAAATGATGAAATAACTAACATACCCATCGTTTTAGTTGTTTGTTAGTGTGGAGACACCTAAGATATGTGCCGGCTAGAATATATCGTATCCTCTTTTTTTATTACTCAAATATGTAACCTATTTTGAGAAACTTATAATAGGTCACATACTTTGTAGAACTTACTACAGTAAGTAATGACTTGCATTTTTCAATTAAGGTTTTGACTCTTGCTGGAGTTCCCAGCAATAGATCACCATCAAACCTTGATGACGTGACAAGAATTCCTTCCTGGTGTGATGATAAGGTCTAGTCGTCCGTCATTGCCGAATTTAACGTGACTAAGTAGGTATTATATCCGACAACGACAGTCAATCTGATTTAACATGACTAAGTAAGTATTAAATCTGACAGCGACGGCCAATCAAGCGACCGATCAGACCACAACATCACCATCAGGAAGGAATTCCAAGATTTGGTGGTAATCCAATGACAGGAACTCCGACTATAGCCAAAACCGTAACTGAAAAATTAATGTCCTTAGTTAGTTTAATAAGTTTCAAAAAATATATTACCTATTTGAAAAATAAAAAAAGGATTTTACCTATATCAATAGTTTTAAAAAGGTAAAGTGTTATTTTGTGAACTTAACCCTTTTAATAAAAAATGTCTTTGTTTATCTTTCTGATTTTTTAATAAATTAGTTTTCTAATTTTAGTATTTTCTTTCACACACATATATATATATATATATTTGTGTGTAGAGATTTCTGCAATAACTAAACATTAAATTTTCTTATTAAATTTTTTTTATGATAATTGATATGTTTTTAGAATGATCACCTTTTAGCATCACAATTTTACATTTTTTTTTGAAGTTTTCAATCTGTTAAGAATAGTTCCTCATTTTTATGCTACATTTTTTGATGATATACATTTTTCCTTTCGCTGTATCTCTTACCATTTCCATCTTAAGATGAATCGAACTTTTATAGTTTCTAATTCTAAACTTTAAAAGTATCTCACGAGAATCAAGTTTTGTTTACATAATCAAATTTTCTATTCTAAACTTATATCGTCTTATTTAGATATATATTTCATATCTTTTTATTTTTAGCCTTATATAACGCTGATTATGTCAAAAGATACTTATTATCTTCAAATACAAATTTCAGGTTAAAAAGGCAGATGACAGGAAAGTTTGAACAAATAGAGAAGAAAACGAGAGACGCTGACAACTCCGACATGCTCTTACTATTTTAATCATATCTCACTCATACGAATTTGGATTGAGGTGATAAAGCCGCCATAGAAACTAAACTTAGAGGGCTACAATCTCATTTTAAAGGTCAAGTTGGGATATACCAAGAACATGACGCGTTGAATACTTATAATGGGACGCGTCTAAAGAGTCCAAACCAAATATATATGTCGGGCAATTAAACCGGAATGCGACACGTTAATGCATGTGACGTGATGCGTCAGCAGCTGAATTTAAAACCTATTTAAAGACTCATTCTCTTCAAATCAGAGTTAACAATTCAATTTTAGTATTCCATAATGATGGCGTTCGGGGGTGATTTTGAAGCATGAACGAAGGAATGCAACTCAATATTAAAGAGGAAGGCCACAACTTTGACGGGATTGATTCCGATTGCTACCATCGGTCTATAATAGTTCGCAAGTTCATTCTTTCTTCAATTTTATGTATTCCACTATGTATAGGGGTTAGGTTTTCTATTTTCAATTGGATAAGATGAATGCTTAAATTATGGTTTGATTTTTATTGATATGGATATTTTAGTAATCATATATTTATCATATTTTGTTTAATCAAGATCCATATGTGTTAAAGTTTCTGAATTTATTATCTGTTGACTAAGTTTGTATATGTTTGATGATTATTCTTGTTACGTTTGTTTGAATCATGATTTTGTATGACTATTATGAATCGTGATAAGTGATGGACTAAATCATAGGGTCGGATCATATTGTGATACGATAACCATTCGGTATATTTGCTTGATTGCATGACCAAGAAGATTAATTCTTGCATGATAAAAATTAATAGACTAGTTATAAAGATGATTAATGACATGACCATTGGGTTAACGTTCTCATAATTTTAGGGGTGGCAATTCGTGTCAGTTTCTGGTTATCGTGTTCGTGTCAATTTCATGTCGACCTGTTTTTGACCCGTTTATTTTCGTGACGGTTCTATGTCGTGTCATCTTTTCTCATGTCGTGTTTTGTGTTGACTCGTTTTTCGGCCAAACATGTTGGACGTGATTTTTTATCGGTCATCGAGTATGTAGTCAATGCGGTGAATTAAAATGAAAAATGTAAGTTTTACTTATAGTTTTGACAACCCGAATAAATCACTATGATATTGTTCGTGTAGTCAAGCAATCCATGTGAGATAGTAACGAAGACGGCAACGACAAGACTCAAGACCGAGAAATGAGTGACAAGAGAAAGATAGTACTAGCAACAACAATATTATTCACTTTGAGAAATGAGAATGAGAGATAGAAGTCAAGAAGCTAGTAAGATTTTAATTTTTCAATGCAAATGCCACCCTAATTTCATTTTAAAAACTTTTACGATTACCTTTATCGTGTCATTCAGGTCATTATCGGGTTGTCATGTTCGTGACACTTTCTTTCATGTCAGGTTCATGTCAACCCGCTTTTTTTATTTTTTGTGTTCGTGTCATATTTCGTTTTGTGTCAAAAATAGAGTTAGCGAGTTGAACCAAGAGATTTAACCAATTTAAAAATCGATGTATAATATCCATTGCACTTCTATGAAATTGACTATAAACAAGGGGTAATCGAATCTAAGTGAAAATACTTCGTATTGATAATTTTCATTATAAGCTCGCAGTTTTATTTTATTTTTGAATTGTATTCTGTTTAGTCTAATTAATAGTTAAATATTTTATTGTGTTTTTACATTAAAACCCAAAATTACTGTTTAATTGTTTTCTTTAAACTAATTAATAATTAAATCTTTTAACTCTAGAATCATACTTATTCCCCAAGTATTTGACATCCTGGTCGTGCCAATACTGTATTATAATATGATTAGTTTATCTTGTTTATTTGTGTTTGATAATTTCAATTTATAAATATAAACCTGGTCTGATTAACACACATCAGTAACGTAACCTACTAACACAAATTACATTGTTTGCTAAAGAACATTGCATTGCATACAATAATATGTTATGAAAATTGGTCGTATAATTTACAAAAAAGATAAAGTTGATTACATATAGTAAGAATTTAAGTAAAATTTATTGTATTTTGATGGAAATATTTACGCTTACTATATAAGTTATGTTATTAAAGTTATATATGTATGGTTTGGTTTTTGAGAAATGATCTCAAATATTATTTGTTCATAATGTGAAATCATGCATGGCCCAAAACTACGTACTCAATTTACTTAGTAGGAAGGAATTAATTGTGTTTGGTAATTTGCCACCGGCCAACTTCCAATTGGCGATGATCGAGTATTTATCGATACGTTTCAGAAATCGCTAACAAATAATCGCGGAAACATTTTTCGACATGAATATTGATAAAAGATCATTAATTGTTATAAACATCACATCATATCACACAAGTTTTAAATAAATTCCATTTTAGGTATGCAAGCACTGTACTTTTGTTTTTGCCTTTTAGGTTTAGTTATTTACGAGAGTAGGAAGATATGTGGTATTTTCAGAATGCAAAACGTTCTAAGGGGAGTTTCAAATACTAAAACATGGTAGTTAACTTGAAATACTAAGAGTCCGTTTGGTTCGCGTAATAAATATGAAGAAATTGAAACTTAATCAAGGAATTGAAATTCATAGAAATTTGAATTCATCGGAATTTGAATCAGTGAAAAACTATATCTTGTTTATATGCTTAGTAGAGACTTGAATTGTAATCCAACAAAAAATAAATTAATTTAATATGTATAAACCAAAATAAAGTATACTATCAACCGTCCACCACCCTCACCAAACCTCCACCGCCACCACACCTCCTCCGCTACCCTACTCCGCCCCTACCGCTGCCCACCCCAACCCCCACTTTACCATCCTACCTTACCCCCACTCTACTACTTTATCCTACCTCTATCATCATCTCATCTTACTTCGTCTTACTCACCATACCCTACCCCCACCCAACAAAACCCACCCCACCCCAACCTACCCAA
>JAUEJL010055177.1:0-19805 GCA_032274825.1 Drosophyllum lusitanicum | reverse complement strand
TATATTCATTGATAATGTTTATTGTTAAAAGGTTACTATATTTTGTTGAAATACTTAAAGAAAATTACAATGCTTCCACAATAAGTTAAAGAGTTTTGTATAAACTATGTTTTAAATTGAGATTTGTAAAAGTTTAAATTTGGACTGAAAATCAGGGTGTTACACAAATTTAAAATATAATTCATCCTTATTCTTTTTTGGTTTCGATATATCAAATCATTTCTTAAACCGAATAACTATATATCTAACTTGTATAGCCCAGTACCCTTAACGCGACTTCTAGCATGTAAAGGTGCGTCAAGTTAGGCTTTAGCATAAGTCAAGTCTTACGCTTAAGCATTAAACATTTTCGTAACGACATAGTCAAATCTCAAGTCTGGATGAATCCATTACGAGATTCTTAAATGCTTGTTCTCGAGATGTAAAGTTCTTTTAAATCAAAACATTTTTAATAGAAAAGTTAAGAAAAAAATCCAGAGATACATTTCTTTCTAAATTTCTTCCTTTTTACTTAAAAACTCGGGAACACAGTTAAATCATAACATAGGCTACTCTTGGCCTATCAAAAGTCTGCCATTAAGTGGTAATCATATGATTCAAGTACTCGCATGACAAGATTGTTAAAACAATTATAGGTAGCAAGATTCATACTTGACCTGATTTGACAACGTGTTATGATTGAAGTGATATGTTAAAGGGTTCTCTAGTTTTATCATTTTCATGTTTAAACTGAGTGCCCTTTATTTAATTTCACAACAATTTTGTTGCAAATTTGTTTGTTTGATCAAGTATGTGCGTTTTGTCATCAATTGGTAGCTACTTATCCGCTTCCACTAGACATGATCTAGTATGTTAACTAGATGTGTGTGTATATAGCCTTCTAAATGGTCACTAAAGCCAATGTAGTTGGTTGCTTTGAATCAGGAGTAGATTAAAGGAACAATGATACCTAACAGTCATTTAAAAACATGTTTGTCATAATAGATATTACTTTTCATGTCTCCACATAATCTTAAGATACTAAAAAAAGGTTAGATGTTGTTTGTTTTCAAAGCATTACCACTTTAAAATTTGGATACCAACTTTGATCAATCATACAAGGTATTAACCTCTAAAACTTTAATTTTTATAGAAATCCTAAGGTGTAAATTGTAGCGTGAGAGAGGGAATCAAAATGTCGGGTGAGAGAAAGGGTTAAGACTCTTGTTATGCTAATGACTATTCGTTTATGATACTTTAAACCCAGTTAACTCAATACATGTTTCTTATAGCCCAGTGTTGTCTTCTAGACTTAGTGACCTTTCATTTCCGTTTCATCAATACAAGTCAATACGTGTCTTTGGAGTTTTAAGGTGAGATCGAAAATCCATTTATTCAACAAATTAAAGTTCAATTATCAACCAAATATTGTGTTCTATCTCCATAGTTTCATTTTTATGTCCAGCACATAGTCGTAGACTTTAACCATTCTTAATATTCTAATTACATGTCCTTAAACCAGTGGTGGAGACAATAAGGGGTTAGGGTATGCAGATGTCCCTGCCAATTTATATTACGATGTAAAAATATTACAAAATTAAAGGGGATTTTGCTAATTGCCCCTCAATTAGTCAACTATGTGGGGCTTGTAAGCATGTTCTTATTCTTAATTTGAGTTCAATTACTTCTAATTAGTTAGAGTTTGATTTCTAAGTTTATATATTATGTTGAAATATCGGTTACTACTTTTCGCCTTGTTTCCTTCTTTGACCTCCTCTCTTGTAATTAGTCCATACCTCAATCTGTCAAACATTTTTGGTCTCTTCATCGTCTATCACCTCAAAAATGAAAGAGGCAACTTACCATCTCCTATACATCTATCCTAACCGTCTACACCCTTGTCCTTTGTGACAAGCCACGATCACCGACCAAAACAACCATTGCTTTTATAGTAAGCCGGTCAGGTTTCTCAAGTCCCGAACTTTTTCCTTATTCCCGCTCATTTCCACCGCGACCATCACAGATCAAGTTTTCCCTATTTTTTTATTTCACTAGCTTTCCTAAACCAAGGGTTTGTAAATTGTAACCGGTTTCAACTATGTCCATATTTTACTCATAATCATGATCTATTTCACATGAATCGTTCATTGGCTTTTGATATCTTTGTTGCAGAAAGAAGTGGGGGGTTGCACCATTAATGCAAAGCTCATAATAAGATCTTCTTGGTTGTAACAACCGATCTTTAATTTATTGAATTTTATATAGTGGGGCTTGTGGTTGGTATTATATTCTCATACTTAGTTGAATTATGGGTTTAGGATATGGGTGAGTATGGGTACCGCAAATACCGAACCTTACCGAGTTAGAGTTTTCTGTTTGGTACTTGGTACTTAAAAATATTGCTAAATCGATATTCGAGACTTGGTATTCGGGACAAGTATCGAACCGACTAGGTAAAATAGGTACTCGGTGCCGGTACTAGTACCGTATATAAATATTTGGTACCGTCCTTGAACCAAATTCGGTACTCATTAAAATTGGTACTAGTCTAGCATCATCCTCACCCTAGTTTAGGAGCTAAAATGTATTTTATGCTCTATTAAGTTCAAGCTTCTTGATTATGATTTTGCTTTATATTATCATACATTGATTTGCCTTCTAATATTGTTTGTGTTGTGTAATTACTGAGTAATTGTCGATCTCGAATTCTCGATGTGGCGATCTACTTTGTTAAGAGAAGGGTATTTAAGTAACTTTATGTATAAATTAATTTAAAAATAATGTTTCATTGATTTAATTATAAGAAAGTTAAGTATTTAAATATACACGAGAGTTTAAAGATTTTAGAAGAATATATATGAACTTTTAAATATTATAAAAATATATAAGTAATTTAAAGTTTTATAAGAATACATATAAAATTCTTTATTTTTTTTAATGCCATAACTCGTAATCGTTAGATTTAGAAACCTATTTTTTAATGCCAACGAAACACAGAAAACGATTTAATGAAATTCGGCCTAATAATTGCCGAATTCGGCCAACTTCTGCTTCCTTCTGCTCATCTCATCTGTAGGCTAATTGGGCTAACCAAAAATGGGCCGAAGCCACGGAACACATTTGTTAAGGAAAATGATTTTGGTTACGTATATATAAGATGTTAAATTTTGAATTTAATTGATAAAATATAATATGAAATTATTTCTGTTTTTACTTTTTCTGGAAATGAATTATCTTCCAAAAATATTAAATAAATAGAAGAATAAGTATGTACAAAATATATAGAAGAAGAGTATATATAGATAATAATATTGTAATGATATCTAGGTTTGTAAAATGGAAAACTAAGGGGGTGTTTGGTTGAAAGGAATTGGTAGGAATTAATGAGAATTGGAATCCATTTCCAACCAATTCATGCTTTTGGTTTAAAATTATGAAAGGAATTAGAATTTTAATGATGGAAAATATTCCCTCGTTTGAAGGAATTGAGAATTCTTCCACTAGCCTATGGAATTTGAATTCCTTGCTTCTTCTCCCGACCCAGGCTCAACATCGACCATATCACCATCGATTTAGGGTGGCAGTGATTTAGGGGTGGTGGTTACGGCATTGGTGACCGATGACGGTGGTAAGGTGGCGGCGAAAACACACGAAGGTGACGGCGATTTAGGGCAACCGATGATTTAGGGCTTCGACCTGCGATTAGGGCAACAACCTGCGACTGACGTTTCTTTGCTTCGACGGTGGCGGCATTTCCTTGCTCCATCTAGGGCTTCGATTTCGACAGTGGGGCGACAACGTTTCCTTGCTTCGATTGTGGCGATATGATGGGAGACAGTGGGGCGGCGACGACGACCTGGCTTCGACGGTGGCGAGATGGTGGGCGACAGTGGGGCGGTGGTGAAGGTGGCGATGGTGGTGGCAGGTTTGATTAGGGTAGTTTGTGGTGGGGAAGTGAATTCCAATTCCTGGAACTACCAAACACAAGAAGCTAAATCCTTTACATTTCAATTCCTTAATGAATTCAATTTTCATTGAAAAACAATCATTAAACCAAACGCCCCCTGAGAACTAGAATATAAAAATTTTGTTTAATGTTTTATAAATTATTAAATATACAAGGTTTATAAAATGGAAAAGTAATAACCTGTATAAAAAATTTTGTTTAATGTTTTATAACTTATTAAATATACCGCACAATGTTTTAATATAATTAGTCAAAATATTAAAATATTTCACTTATTATATTTAAATTCAAAACATATTTGTATTAGTTTGACCTTTATAAGTTAAAATTGATTATTTAATTCTAAAGAAATGGATGGTCGTAATTGTATAATTAAAATTGGTTTGTTAAATTAAAAGATAGAATCATATAATAAATTTTATCCCAATTAATCTTTTATTTATATTAAATATTTTTACCTACATGTACCAAATTATCATAATTCATATTTAACTATTCTTAAACATATAATATTGCACCAATGTAATAAAACCTTGGTTTTTTTGTCACCCGGTGTGACGAGTGGGTCATGGGTTAACCGGTTTAAGAATTGGGTTAACCCGGTTTTCAATATATATATGTGTATATATATGTATATATATATATACATGTAATATATTTGCGTGTGTTAGTGTGTATCAAACGTGTGTTTTTAGATTACCGTTTTTGTGAAATTTTGCTGATCTAGCCAGTTCAATACGGTTCAAAAAAGACATAAACATAGTTATTGTTGAACCACTTTCTAGAACATTTCACGGGTCAACCAATTCAACCCGAGTTTTAAAACAATTTGTATTCCACACTCAGACGTACAAAACGAATAAGAGATACGTTTTGTTCAACAACAAAATCCTTTGTTAATGGAAATAGCAGATGCCAGCTATTCAATAGAGAGGTAAAAAAATCAACATATGGAAAAATCATTACAAAAAGCAAAGTAAAAAAGGTATGTTTGACGAATAAAAGCGAGTCAACTAACATAAAATAAAATAAATCAGAAAAATAAATACAAGGCTTGTTTGACGACTTACGAGTGACACAAAAATTAAAGCTAAAGGGAAAATAATATAAGAAACCTACTTGTACATATGAAACAAACTTGGTCTAACAACTTTTTACTATGGTCATGGTCTGGTTAATGAGAAATATATTTTTATGAAAAATATATATCCTTCCGCTTTATTATCTTATCCACCACAAGATGACATGTGTAGTTCACTAATTCTTTTTTCTCATCTCCTCTATTGATTTTGACACTTGTGTTGATCTTGTGAGTAGAAGGATATATAACCTCTCTATTTTTATTAAGTTAATAGTCTGATAAATACTTTTTTTTAAATGGTTTAGTAAAAAACTCAAAATTTTAGGCTGTGTTTAATTGGAGAATTTTTTTTGTTTTCCGTTTTTCTATGAAAAATGGTGGAGTTTTTATTTCATGAAAAGAAATAGAAAATGTGTTTAGATTAAGGGTGAAGTTTTTCTTTTTCAGAAAAAAATGAAAAACATATTTGATTGAAGGGTTTTTTTGAAAAAATATGAGAGTTTGAAAAAATTAAGAAGTTTGAGAAAATATAAAAAAGTAAGAGAGTTTTCTGTTTTCATTAAAAAATATACAAGTGAACATGTTTTCTAATTTTTAATTTTCTTAAAAACTTTTTTTAAAAAAATAAATGATTTTTTAAAAAGTAAACGCAACCTTATATTTTACGAGTCAAACTCATATAATTAAAAAAAAAAAAAACAAGGAGTATATATTTTTATTAAGTTAATCTTGTGGTGTTGGATGCCTAGGAACAGGACCCACGCGATACCTAACCACATTGGAACACTGTATCATTCCGTGACCCATTTTATGTTATTATATAAATAAATAAATAAAACTAAACTAAAAATATACCAAACATCCCCCTCCTGATAATAATTACCATGTTTAGCCCCTATATGTGCAGTATGATGTAAAAGGATGTTTGAAATAGCTTAGGTATGTTATGAGCATAGCTGTTTATGAATTTACTAGTTTATAGCTTAATAAGCTCTTTTAATAAAGTACCTTCATAATGGCTTCTTTTTAATAACTTGTATAACACAAATATATTGTTAATTCATCAGCAATTTTAATACCGAAAGAATTAGCTATTTTAAGTTGTATGTTTACTTTTCTTTGTGTAGGGTTTTTGTTTGCATCTTACAGACAACAGTCCGTCTCTTGTTGTAGACATTACTTTTATTTTTATCTTATTCCTGTCTTTCTAAAAAAATATTGGCTAATATGTTTTGTGAATTAGCTAACTAAAATATTCTCTTAATATAAGATTTAAGTTTGACTGAATGATTAAAAAGTTCTCATAGTCATGATTCATAAAGAAAATGAGTAATGTAAACCATTTTGGTGTTTGTTTTATCTATAGCATGTTTGTAACTTATGTTGATTCACATAAAGGCATTACTAATACCAGAGGCAGATACGTTTAGAGTCTAAATTTTAAAGTGATAGTTCATTGGGTATTTTTGATGCAAGGTTAAGCTTGATTTGAGAATTCAAAAAACTTGCGTATATTTCTTAGACAACGATTGATAAATTCACATCGATTCAAGAGTTTCAATACCTCAAAAATATTCATAAGAACTTTATTTTGATAAATAAGTTAAATTATATATGACTTGCGATAAAAATATAAAAGCATTCCAATTATGTTGTATCATAACTATAATTTCGCTAATTATATGACTCTATTATATCTCTGTATTCAAAGTTGATAAAAAAATTAACTAAACTAGCTCGGATTTATTTTAGACTTCAATTATCCGCTAGACATTTTGACTTGTTTACACCGTTATTGTAAAAGCTTTATCAGTTATCACTATATAGTTACTTGCAAAATATAGTAGGAAAGGATGAGTTTTGAGCACATGTGATTTAAACGGGCTTAAATAGAAACATTAAAGTGAAAACATGGCTTTCTTTTAATAAATAGACGCATGTATATATGAGTTTGCTCCGTTTCCGGAAAACTAAAAGCAACCGACACTTTACCCAACAAAACATGGTAAAACGTTGACCCACATGAAACATGCTATGAGTAAACCTTTTTTTATTTTATGGCTTCTATTTTTCCTTATTAGAACGATTAATTAAACCTAAAAATAAAAATAAAAATAACATCGCATATTCTATCAGTGATATTTATTTCTTAATAGATTGTTACTGTTTTGGATTTATTTTTTCGTTGATGTTATTGATCTTTATTGTGTATTACGTCTAGCGGTGTTAACAGAATGTTTTTTCAAAGTCTGGTGTTGACGTAGTTTATTATCATACTTTTAAGTTTTTATTTCTATCGTGTTTAATAATTATTTAATATATTTTTACTAAAAAATTTATTATTTTTCTAAACCAACTCATATAACACTCGAACATTTAATCTAGTAAATTAGTATTTTACATTATATTTTTATGCTGCTTAATCGGATTTTACCAAAAATCTATGAATCTGAATTTAATTCTATTATATAAAATGTTTTAGTTATATATCTTAAACACCCTTTCTTTATTATCATTCATATTTCTACAAAATGCATATCAAATTTAGTAGTTTTTTTTTACGAAGATTGTAAAAATAACAAAACCGGTTTGTAAGATTTTGTATGGGAGTGTTCTGGATTGCAGTGCGTCACCAAAACGTTGTTTTCGACAAGGGAAATTATAAAGAAATGTAATTACATATACCAAATTTTCTAGAACGAGGTTTTTTTTTTTGCATGGGGAAAAAGCTATAGAAAAATCACTTTTCATAAACTTATCCAAACGTTTTTCGATTTTGCAAAAAACTCAATAAACTAATCAAACACCCCATAAATGTTTAACTTCCTGTAAAGCCTTGTAGAAACAGAGAGGACAAAACTAGAAAATTTTAATTAAGTTATCCTGCTTGTATTAAGGAGTGTTGTTTTGTGTATCTCTTTCCTCTCACATATATATGTCACATTAATAAGTCAACTCTTTTATATATATCATAGAGTGAGAGTGTCGTGATTCATATCCTTTATTAAATAGTGATTCCTTAACACCTAGTAGTATCACACAACATGACACGAGTATAATGTTTCCCTTTGGGGCTGTTTGGTTTGATGGATTCCTTATGAATCCTAAGTAATTGGAATCCAATTCTCATAAATCCAATGTTTGGTTCAATATTGAGAGAAGGAATTGAAATTGGAGATGATAAAACTTTTTCTCAAACAAAGGAAAGTAAAATCCACCTCATCACCAATAGAATTGAGATTTCATCTGCTCACCAGCCTTCTTATCACGACGTGGTGACCGGTGAACGGAGGTGGTGTCCCGACCAGTGACGGCGACGAAGTTGGTGTCCCGACCAACGATGACGACAGGGGTGGCTTTAATGGTAGGTGACGATTAGGGTGGCGACGACGATGATTAGGGCTTCAGTGGTAGTGACCGTTAGAGCGACAGTGACGATTAGGGCTTTAGTGGTATGTGTCGATTAGGGCGACGATTGAGGGGCAGTGATGTTAGGGCTTCAGCGATCTTTTGTTGAAGGGCGGCTGGTGTTGGTATTGTTGATGGTGGTGGTGGTGACATAAAAATCCTCTATTGTACAACCAAACACAAAAGGGCAAGGAATTACATTCCAAATCTAACAAAAAATAATTCGCGAACCAAACGTCACCTTTGATTTTGAGACACCATAACGAATGTTGTACCTTTATTCTTCGAGAAAAACTCCAATCGATATAACTATTTGATCCATTAACCTCTTTCTTTTTGGTCTAACATGTCTGTGTATTTGGAGTACTTAATAAATTTTTTAATAACAATGTGTTTCACTAGTTAGTACTTGTATAGACTCGGAAATTATATTTTACAACCATCAACAAGTACATATTTCAATACATTCTCTCAAGCTAAGGCCAAGAAGTGAATCTTAGCTTTTCTAGTAGAAGTAGAAAGTACAATGCTAATGGCTTGGTGAACATATATGCGATTTGTTTATGAGTAGAGTTGGTATTGAACTTTATGATCTCCTTTCTTACGAACGAAATGAAAGTCCACTTCCACATGTTTGATTTTAGCATGAACATGTTTTAAAATCGTTCTCACTCCTACAGTGGCTTATATACACCTTTAGCTTATGTCGTGCCGTTAAACGAAACAATTATGTCTAATAAAATAATATGTGATGTGCATACAATCAAAGGTATTTTATATGTAGAATAACATATGTGATGTGCATACACCTTTAGCTTATCTCAATGCTACAATCTCATATGTAGAATAACATATTTTTGTCGAAATAAATGGTAGCTGGAGTTAGGAGTTGAAAATCGAAGCTTTTATTTGTATATATGTGTTTGACATAATGATTTAAAGTTGAAGTTGGAAAATGTAAAATGACATTAGAGAAAAATTTTAAGAAGTTAAATGATAAAAAACAATTATTAAGATTAATTTTACATATTAAAAGCTTCAAAGAGCTTGTAAAAGTTCCTTCAAATAAATTTTTGTTTTCAAATTTTTTCTTTTGAAGTAAAACCTTCTAGCTACACACTAAAAGATACTCAAAACTTTTATTTTTAAAACAAAAAGCGTACACCTTTTTAAAATGAGAGGTTTCATATCCTTCTATTTATTCTTATACTAATTTGATCAAGACAAGTGATAAAATCATATGATGAGATGACAATCATTAAGTAGATAGAAGGATAAAGTGAAAAGATAAAATAGAAAAAAATAAAATATTTTTTTACAAATATATATTACGTGAAGAATCAATTTTAATAAGACCAAGTTTAATGTTTGCGGACAAATCCACTCTCAAATGAAAACGAACGGTTGTAAAATATACGCATTTTGTCAACGTTGGTTTTTACATATTATATTATAATTATAATTATAATAATAAAATAAAATAATATAATAGGCGAGCAGTTAAGTTAAAATAGAAAAAGAAAAAAAAGAAGAAAAAAAACTTAGGTCCTCCACCTCACATGTAGATGAAGCTAAACCTCATAAACCTCTTAACTCAACTCCATGGATTTATGCAAATCCAAATATTTCTACACATAGAAACGCATTGATTTTTAGAGAGAGAAAGAGAGAAACAAAGAAACAAAGTCTTTCAATGGCGACAACAACCAACAGCAACTCCACCATCCACTACCCAGACGATTTCAAATGCCCGATTTCCCTTGAAATTATGACTGAGCCAGTCATCCTTTCTTCCGGCCACACCTTTGACCGCCCTTCAATCCAACGCTGGCTTGACGCCGGCCACCGTACCTGTCCTATTACCAAATTACCCCTCTCTGACTCACCTTCTTTAATACCTAACCACGCCCTTCGCAGCCTTATTTCTAGTTACACCGCCCTCAATTTATCCAAACCCCATCAAAATCGACAAGACACGGAAACCCTAATTTCGAATTTGACTTCGAAATCGTCGCCGCCGGAGGTTAAGCTTGTTTCGATTGAACACCTCTGTCAGCTTTCGAAACGTGATTTCGAGCTTCGAAAACGTTTGACCGAGTCTGGAGCGGTGGCGGCTGTGTTGGGTTGTGTTTCCAGGAAAAATTTCATTACTTTGCAAGAGAAAGCTTTGAAATTGCTGCTGAATTTGAGTCTGGATGATGATAACAAGGTGGGTTTGGTGGCGGAAGGTGCAATTTGTAGCATTATTGCTGCTTTATGTGGCGGCGAGTCTGCTGATTGCAGGGCGACGGCGGCGACGGTGTTGACGAGTCTTGCGGTGGTGGAAGTGAATAAAGCCACAATCGGAGCATACCCTTTTGCTATTAGAGGGTTAGTGACGCTTTTGAGAGAGGGTGGTGCTCGTGAACGGAAAGAAGCTGCCACCGCGCTTTACGCGTTGTGTTCTTTTCCGGATAACCGGAGACGAGCTGTGGAATGTGGGGCGGTGGAGATATTGGTAAATTCATTAAATTCAGGGCTTGAAAGGGCGGTTGAAGTATTGGGTTTATTGGCAAAATGTAAAAGAGGGAGAGAAGAGATGGCGAGGTTTAATGGTTGCGTTAAGATATTGATTCATGTGTTAAGAAATGGAAGCTCAAGAGGTGTTCAATATGCACTTTTGACATTGAATTCACTTTGTTTAAATAGTGAAGTAATTTGTATGGAGGCATTAAAGGAAGGTGTGTTTGAATTGTGTTTGAGGTTTTTGGAAGACGAAAATGAGAAAGTTAGAAGAAATGCTTCGAGTTTGATCAAGGTTTTCGGTTGCGCAGGTGCGAATCAGTAACAGGGAGGTCAGTTGGGTTCTAATCTTTATGTTTCATAGATTTGTTGAAGAAAGAAAAAAAAACCTTAGATTTTGGTTAAAATGATGTTGTCAATCAGTATGTTGTACATTTGCAATAAATTTGACCAAAAATAGGAAGTCCCTTGTTGTAACGTGTCAATAGAAACTTCAAATATTTTTCATTGCTGTATCTTTTGATTCATTTCATAGCCTGTTAAACAACAAAAACACACACATACACACACACTCTCTGTAAAACAATTGTAATTGTGATCATAGAATGTTAGAGATTTTGTTCTTCGGTTTCACTAGAGTTCTATGAGTTGTATTTTTGTCAGTGATTTGATTGTTTGGAGGTTATTTGGATCAAGTTATCATTTTTTGACCTCACTTTATATGGTATCAGAGCTCACCTTAGGGGGGTGTTTGGATGAGTGTTTTCAAAGTGATTATTGTGACATTCAAGGATTGGATAATTAACTAGAACAACATGATTGAAGTAAGGATACTCAGGATAGTTAGGCAGCTTTTCATTTAACCTCAAAGATCACTTTTGATGGTATTAAAAGTTCAGTTTTGATCCTATGAATTACCTTGACATGAACCAAGGACGGTTTAATGACTACGTGAATAATTCGAGTAAGGATTTTGTAACATCCCTAGGATGAATGGAAGAAAAATAAACACAAATTTTTTTATTCATTTTATAATTTATATCTAAGTTCTTGTTAAAGGCGCCGATCTTCACTCTTTGTATAATGTATCACTAACATTCATATGGGAGCAATACTATACTAGATTACTAGCAACAACCCTTATTTAGACAAATTGTTGAACCATGTAACCATCGTCTTCAATTTTTTGTTCTTGAAATTTAATATTATGTGTATCAATGTTGATCCTAACATTGTGTCAAACTGTTGTATCTATGAACATTGAGTGCCTTGTAACGTGTAAGTATTCAATGACCAAAAACGGAAACATTTTAGTTTCTTCATTTTTTCGCGGTTGTTTTAAATTATGGTCCAAGATACCCTTATTTTCAGTTCCATTATCAGTCTGTCTTGTGAGATATGACCTGATTGATTTGGTGAAGATCTTGAGCTATTTTGATGCAGTAGCTGGTTGTACTTTGCTTGAATGCAATCTATCATTCAGGCAAGCTAAGAAAAAATTGTACCCTCTGTATTCCATATTGTACTGTACTTGATGCATGAAGGACAAGATTTGATGCAGGTAAAGATCAACAAATTTTGTGAGTCATATGTTTGACTTGTCAAGTTTTAGTTCACCTGTCTACTTCCATCCCTTTTTTTTAAATATTGATTGCAGACTGAATTAGTTCAGTTCGTCTACTTCCAAATATTCTGTGTCATCTGATGAAGCAATGGATGAAGATTGTGAAATATTATGAAGTCAAACATTCAAGGTATGTTTTTTTAATAGATTTTACTGAGATTAAATCCATGAATATTGAAAATAAAATGATCTTCAAAGATTTCTTGATTGATTTGGTTAATTCGGATGAATCAATTAAGCCTGCTGGCTTATGAAAGTGATGTTTTTGATTAATATAATTGAATGATTAATGACTTCGGTGGCATCTAATTGATGATTTCACTTAATATTCTATATTCATTTTTACAATTTTTGCGACGGTTTTTCTTATCTTAGAAGAAAGTAACCTTTTTCGTGTTTTTGGAGTGTGTTAAAACTTTTTATCTGCTGACTTAGCATTGATATTTTCGATCCTTTGACATGTATGATCAGTTTTACTGTTACAAATAAAAAATTACTTAGAAAATAACAACTGTACTGATTATTGAAGCGCCTAATGTTTTTGAATAGATCTCGATTAATTCTATGTATTGAGTTTTATCTGCTGTAAGAGCATCTCACTAGCAAGAAACAACATAACAAAAGAACAACACAAAAACAAATTTGTTTATAGAAAAATATAAAAATCAGTATAAGATTCAATAGTTGTTATTGAATAAGACACTTCACACACAAACATGAATTAATATAAGGTGTAAAGAGCTGTGACTAATTTAATCTGCTTGGCTATGGTTTCAGGAATCTGGAAACTGAGCGGTGCATATCTTGTCAGTTTTCTCTTCTTCCATGGAGTTTGCTTCGCTGAGAAAGGTATTCAGATGGTGTTTGGATATGATTTTGCTGTCTGAAGTTGTAACAATCAGATATTTAGATGGTTTGTGTGTTTGAAGATTCTGGTTATTTCAGATCTTAATTAATCAAATGAACAAAAAAAAGGCACTCTTCATGATAATTGATAAACAAGACGTTTTGTGAAATGAGAGTCATCTGTTTTAAATTATGTTACAAAGTTGGGTAAATAGGTAATCTGCTTTATCCTTAGATAATCAGTTCTGTTGCAGTTGATATGATTTTATTATCTGAGCTCTAAATAATTACTGTAGAAACTGATTATGATGAAAAAGAAAACCATTGTTTATCGGATTCTAACTTTCTGTCACAGCTTCAAGCTACACCTTCATGCATGAAGCAACCATGGCGCCACAAGTTTCATATTTTGATTATATCATTGTTGGTGGTGGCACCGCCGGCTGTCCACTAGCCGCCACTCTCTCACAAAACTCCACCGTCCTCCTCCTTGAGTGTGGCGGGAGTCCTTTCAACAACCCCAATATAACCAACATCACTGCATTTGGTGCGGCCCTGATGGACACCTCTTCCTCATCACCTTCCCAGGTATTTATCTCCAAAGAAGGTGTTAGAAACGCTCGTGGCCGTGTGCTAGGTGGTGGGAGTTCGATTAATGCTGGTTTCTACTCACGGGCCTCAACAGGGTATGTAAAAGAAGCGCAATGGGATGAAAAGTTGGTCAATGAGTCGTACCGGTGGGTTGAAAAGGCGATTGTTTTCAAGCCCGTGGTAGGACAATGGCAATCCGCTGTGAAGGCTGGGTTGTTGGAGGCTGGGGTTGGCCCGGATAATGGTTTTACATATGATCATTTGTATGGATCGAAAGTCGGGGGCACTATTTTTGACAAAAACGGACGTAGACATTCAGCTGCTAATTTGCTTCGGTATGCAAGTGGTCGGCGGCTTGTGCTGTATCTACATGCTTCGGTTCACAAAATTTTATTTCAGATCAAAGGTATAACGAACTTATTGGGCCTCAGATTTTATTCATTTGAGACGTTATATCTACCAAAATTTTCATCCCAGTAAATCCAACGATCTTTATGTGTTTTTGTAAAACTTCTATTGTATATTTAATATACCCAGGAAAATCAAAACCAATGGCCCATGGGGTGGTGTTTAGAGACTCATTAGGAAAGAAGCATAGAGCATACTTAAAAGAAGGGTCAAACAATGAAATCATAGTTTCTGCTGGATCATTAGGAAGCCCACAACTTCTGATGCTAAGTGGGCTTGGCCCAAAGGACCAGCTTCAGTCGCATGGCATCGATGTTGTTTTGGACCAACCCGGTATTGGTAACGGCATGGCAGATAACCCAAAGGCTGCGATTTTTGTCCCATCTCCGATTCCGGTCGAGTTCAGTATTGTCCAGGTTGCTGGTATTACTCTCTCCGGGAACTTTATCGAGGGCCGTAGTGGTTCCAATCTCGTTCATGGAC
This sequence comes from Drosophyllum lusitanicum, assembly GCA_032274825.1. Classification (NCBI taxonomy): domain Eukaryota; kingdom Viridiplantae; phylum Streptophyta; class Magnoliopsida; order Caryophyllales; family Drosophyllaceae; genus Drosophyllum; species Drosophyllum lusitanicum. The sequence goes on along the minus strand of JAUEJL010055177.1, from coordinate 4,916 downwards.
AGCATAAAAACGTTTCATTCAAGGTACTCAAATTTGTTTATACGAATTTGGTTTGGTTTATGGGTTGATTGTTTCACTAACATGTCAATATGAACTCGTGCACGGCCTGTTATGTAGTATGGAGGATTCGTTTTTGAGAAGATAGTAGGGCCGGTATCGAAAGGCCGCGTAGAGCTAAAAAGCCGAAACCTTAATGACAGCCTGTTAGTTACTTTCAACTATTTCAAAGAGCCTGCCGACTTACAAAGATGTGTTGACGGGCTAACAACCATCATAAGAACAATCAAAACAAAAGCGTTTTCAAAGTTTAGATTTCATTTTCTCAACACGAAAGACCTTCTTAACATCACCGCGAGTTTGCCACAAAACTTGCCTGTACATGCCAACACCACCTCATCATTGGAACAATTTTGCAAGGACACAGTTAGTACGATGTGGCATTATCACGGAGGTTGTCGGGTCAATGAAGTTGTTGATCATGATTACAAGGTTCTTGGTGTTGACCGTCTTCGAGTTATAGATGGATCAACTTTTCATACATCCCCGGGAACTAATCCTCAAGCTACTGTAATGATGCTCGGAAGGTATAATATTGTTAGTAGCAACGTTTATTAGTTCCCTTTGTTAAATGTTACTTAACGGTAATCAAATATCATTAGACCTAGACGCTTGAGTTTTCGAACCGCAAAAACCATGTAGGTTCAACACTGTTGAACTAATGTGAGGTTTACTCTGTACTTGGTTAATACTCTTCTTCTCAACATTAACCCAAAGTAAACAACTGGATTATAAAATACTCTTAAGAGTGATTTTCGTCGTTGAATAGAAGTTTTAATCCCTGCTAAGAAGTTTGTTTACTTCGTACATATGCAGGTACATGGGAGTGAAGATGCTACGCGCCAGACAATTAAGCAACGGTTCGAATAAAAATTCTTTAAACCAGGTCTGATTCTCGGATGACATTTTTTATTATAGATGTCCGTAAAATACACGAGTTTGTTTAAAAATGATAAATAAAACATTAATAAGAAAATATTAAATAGCTTGAAAAGAATAAGAGAATATACAAGTTTTGAATACCGATTAAATAATTAGGGACGCTCAGTTAGAATATTAGTTTTTATTATATTTTTAAATAAATATGTTGATTTATTTTTGAATTGACGATGGTTCACGTCTTATGATGAAGAATTGAGATTGCATACTTTTAATTTTACCAAATGAATGGGTCCAATGATGTTGATTCATGTTAGGTTTTAATTGATATTATTGTTAAAAGAAATGGTAAGAGATAATTTGTTTAAACTAGTTCATAATTTGAAGGGTTATCAGAAACAAGTTAATTTAAGCACATAATTTGGGGCATATTAACAAACTAGAAGATATTTATGCAAATACAAGCAAGCTTATATATATAACTTTTTGAAGAAATCTATGGTAACGTATTACTTTAAATTAGTTCATATTACTTCTTCAGATCAAACTGAAGAAATTGGCTGAAATTAAATATGAGAAAATAGGTTTGTAATTATTTAAAGAACTTAAACCAATCATTCAAAAGGATGAAAATGAAAATTTTACATTCTCCCCGAACGCCTACACGTACGTCTCCTTTCGCAGATTCACCCATTTACAAATTTAATTTACCCATTAAAACTCCAATTCATCATAATTTAATCATGTTTATACTCTTTAACAAAAAAAATTATACCATTAGATTCAGTGTTTTATCTTTTTTAATTCAAGATCAAAAATTTGTGAAAACTTTTTTTTTAAAATGCCTGTCAATGTAGACAAAAAATCAATGCATCCCGGTATCTCCGTCCTATATAAAAACTAAAATAGTAAGACTACATTTTAAAGAGACATAATTTGTACGTAACAAATGTTTAAGGAGTAGGATATTGAAGCAAAAATGTGTGAGCATTCTACAAGTTACAAATCCATTTAGCCATGTGAATGTTGAAGGCATCGAGATACAATGCAAAATACTTACTTTCAATAGTTAATTAAGTAAAGGATTCTTAAGATTAGAGGTCTTCTTAAAGGATTCTCAACTCACACGTACACTCGTTCAGATTCAGTAGATCATAAATGCTAATATCGAAACACAAATGCAATAAAACACAAATATGCTCTAATCGAAGCTATATATAATATATCTATATAACAAGTTGGGTTCCTCTTAAATGTTGATCCTCTGCCGTCGCGCCTCTTGCACTGGGTAGGTGAAAAGTTGAAAATGGAGAGAGAGGATGAGGCAGTGGAGATGTAAATGGGGATGTGTGACGGGGTATTTTTGTTTTAAAAAATACCTTTTTATTTTTTTAAAACTAAAATAACATTAGTTTTTCTATATATATATATATATAGCGGAGGGTTTAAATGAGAACTGTTTTTCGTACGAGAACCTTGAGAACCAATCTTAGTCCTTGATTAAACTAAATCAATGACTAAGATTTTTTTGCGGCTCATTAATGACTTATTAATGGATCATTAACGACGCATTAAGGAAGGTTATTTCGGGAAAATCAAGTCTCACAAATTAATGACGGCTCATCTGAATGCAATTCACGGTTGGATAAATATATAAATTACTAAAATACCCCTATTAATGAGTCATTAATGACGTTAAAAACAGTTCTCGCAGTTCTCGTACGAAAAACAGTTATCGTATGAACTTTTGCCTATCTATATATATAACATGATACACACGCGAAGCATTTCTTTATTAATTATTGTTAATGATAGGTGGTATGCTTATTTATGAAATTTAATTTCCTTAATTTGTGTATATATAGCCTTCATGTCTTAGATATTGACTACCCTAGAAATTACATATTATTATTTTTCATACTTTAAGGACAAGAAGTACTGATCCTGATGCTTAAAGGAACAACACCAACAGCCGATCGATCAAGTGATGATCAAATTAATTAATGTCGCCAAATATCTATATATAGATCGAATATTAATAAAATTCCAATTCGATCAATAAGTACCAATCAAGTTTAATTACCGTCATTAACTAATTAGTTATATTAATTAATGTGGAATTATTTAATTTTTAATTGCTTTATATATATGAATAGTCGAATCAATGTCTCGCATGTTGGCTGAAATTAAAGCTTCTTTCATGCATATATACCTTATATATACTTAACACAAGAATATATATGCTCTCGCGGATACCATATCATATGAAACATGACACGAATATTGATTAATTAATCGATCTATTTCAAGAACCTTTCGTCTTCTCCAATAGCTTACCCGAATAATCGAATTTTACTATTTGTAGCCCTTTTCAAACAACGCCGATCGATTAGATTCTTTCCTTATTAATTTAACGAATTGAATTTGGGTTTTGTGTATATATGTATAATCTATGTGATCATTTATTTATAAATTAAAGAAAGAAAGGAGATCAATTGCGAACGCGTTAATTCGTTTGCAAATTGTGAACGTTGCATCAAGTCAAACTTTGCGGCATATTTATATTTCCATTTTTGCAATTTCGTTGTAGAACTATGTTTCCGGTTGATGGATTTTGTGTGTGTGTGTGTATATAAGACGAGATGCAATGTTTTTAGACAAGATGCGGTGTTTTTAGATAAGATGCACTGGTTCTTAAATGAGAATCCACCAATTAATTCACGCATAATAGACTAGTTTTAAGAGAACTCCATGTTTTTTAGATAAGATTTAATGATTTAAAGTTGGATGCAGTGTTTTTAGACAAGATGCAATAATTTTATACGTATGATAGATACAATGATTTTTAGACAAGAAGTATTGGTTCTTAAATGAGAATTCACCGATTAATTCGCGCATAATGGACTAGTTTTAAGAGAACTCCATATTTTTTAGATATGATGCAATGATTTTAAGTTGGATGCAGTGATTTTATAGACTAGATGCAGTGTTTCTAGCGTTCTTATTTTAAGGACTGTTTCCATTAGATTCTCACTCATTAAAGAAAAACACAAGCGTTTTATGACCAAGGTTCCAAAACACAAGTATCTTAACAATATAAAGCTAACACACCCGCATAATATATATGATGATAAGAAGTTATAGAAGATTCATGAAGAACTCAAAATTAAAACACATGAAAAACACACTCAAACACACACTATGTCTCTCTAATACAATCTAAATATATGAAAAGCTTAAGATTCAAATTTGACACTTGAATCTATTTATACAAAAAAATAAATATAAAAAGCCTCAAAAAATGATATCTACCAAGATGTCCTTGGTCTTTCCACTATCTAACGATAATTGATTAAACTAAATTATTACAAAATGGTAAATACAAAATATTGGAATATTGAAAACAATAAAATATATTCGTTACACTTTATTTATTATTAACTTTAGATGGTTATATGTCAAAAGTTTTATGTTGTTTGATTCTTCGATTCATTTTGTAGCTTCATTAAACAATATATAAATTGAGAAAGATCATAGAATTGATATAAATAAATTCTATAGATTTGGTAAAATATATACCGAGAACCAATCTTAGCCGTTCATTTGGTAAGTAGAATTCATGGATGGAGAACGTGAGAGGTTTGAGTGTGGCAAGGTGCATGAGATGAATTTATAGGTGGGTGATGACATTGAAGGAGGAAAATTTGGATGGCTCAGATTGATTATCAAGATACTCACAATAAAAACGGTTCTCAAATGATTTTTTCACTGCATATATAAAGTACTAGCATAGTACCCACGCAAAGCAGCGGCTAGAAATAATTTACTCGATAACATGTCCTTTTTTTATAACGTAAGACTATTATATTAACGCATTATGATGACATCAAATAATTTTCGTTAGCAATATATCTATTTTCTTTCTTCTTTTTCCATTTCTTTTATTTCTCTTTTCTTTATAACTCTTTTATCAACTTTTA
>JAUEJL010055166.1:0-19811 GCA_032274825.1 Drosophyllum lusitanicum | reverse complement strand
TGGAATTGGAATTTGAAGGAATTAAAATCCATGAGGGAGGGAATGTAAAATCCTTCAAGATAAGGAGGGATTTTAAACTCCATGAGGGAGGGAATGTGGTTTATTACCATTATACCCTCCGCCTACTTTTTTCTCGTCGCCGTTCGTCCTCGCCGGTCACCGGTCGCCGTTTGATGTTCGCCGTTCGCCGGTCATCGTTCATCAGTCGCGTCCCCGTTAGTCATTCGTCAGTCCTCGCCGGTCGCCGTTTGATGTTTGCCGTTTGCTGTCGTCTTTCGCCGGTCGTCGTTCGTCAGTTGCGTCCCCGTTCTTCGTTCGTCAGTCCTCGCGGATCGCCGCTCGATGCTTGCCGTTCACAGTTCGCCTGTCGTCTTTCGCCAGTCGTTGTTCGTCAGTCGTGTACCCGTTCGTCGTTCGTCAGTCCTCACGTGTCGCCGTTCGATGCTCGCCGTTCACCGTTCGCCTGTCGTCGTTCGTTAGTTGGGTCCCCATTCGTCAGTCCTCGCGGGTCGACGTTCATCTTTCATGGGTCGTCGTTTGGTGCGTCCCTATTCATCAGTCGCGTCGTCGTTCTTCAGTCCTTGCGGGTCGCCATTCGATGCTTGCCGTTCACCGTTCGCCTGTCGTCTTTCGTCGGTCGTCGTTCGTCTGTCGCGTCCCCGTTCGTCGTTCGTTAGTCCTCGCGGGTCGCCGTTTGATGCTCGCTGTTAACCGTTCGCCTGTCGTCTTAGTCGCGTCCCCATTCGTCAGTCCTCGTGGGTCATCGTTCTTCAGTCCTCGCGGGTTGTCGTTCACCGTTCGTCTTTCGCCGGTTGTCATTCGGTGCGTCCCGTTCGTTAGTCGCGTCGCCGTTCATCGTTCAACTACTGATTTGTGGGTAACTGATTTTGTTGCTGTTAAGAATGAAGTTGAAAGTTGTAGGAAGGGTAATTCTGTCATTTTACATGACTGAAATCAAATTCATCTACGAACCAAACAGAATATGGAAATAGATTCCAATTTCATTTCCTACCAACCAAACAGATTACAGATTCAAATTCCAATTCCTTCACAGATTCCAATTTCTTCAGAAACAATTCGCGAATCAAACGCCATCTAAGAATCCCAAGGATTCCTTCAATCCAAACTGGCCCTATGAGTTGGCTTTCTAATACAGGTCGATTTTGTTTGGTTTAATTTAGGAACACTATTGGTTTTTTTTTCTAATTAAAATAGGCTAATGTATAAAAATAATAAAAAAACTATTCTATACATTTTCTTTTTGACCCATGACAGTTACATATTTTTGTCAATTTTGTAAGTATTATCAACCTGTCACATCTTATCACACTATTCCGCCACACCTCTTAACCTGATGAGTTGCTTTTCACTTGGCGTGATAACTACACAGTGGTGGACTGGTGGCCTACGTACTGGCATCACATATCCACTCCACGCCCTAAATTTATTTGTATTTGTATTATTTTTTCGACAAGTAATTTAAAAGATTTTAATTACTTGGATCCACTTTGGATGATTTTAAACTCATATGACCATTTCAATTTTCTTTAGTTTTGTAAACCCTACCAATCGTCTGAGGCAACATACAACCAAAATTAAAAACATACAACCAAAATTAACCTAGATTTTGGTACGAGAGTCAGAATTATCCTCTTCACTAGATTGTAACTAGAACTTGGGTTGCTGACCCAAAAAAATGGTGCCCAACCACTCAACTTATCTATACTTCAATTCTATTTTCACAAACAATATATCACACACAATAGCCAAAAGTTACATTGTTCGTGACCCCACATCTATTCCTCAAATGTATATATGTCTAATAACTATTTGCCAAAAAAAAGAGTGATATTCACAGGGTAATTTATCTAGTTACACAATTTTATAGGATAAAATAGTGGTAAAAATAACAAACAGTGCCTTGCAAATATCACATCCCAAACAAAAATACAGGTAGAATTATTGCATTTGGTCGTTCTGAAGTAGCACAATAATCTGAAAGAAACCACAAAGAATATGATTACGAAGACAACTGATTTAAGATAGATCAACAACTTCCAATTACATCTCTTCAATCAGTTCACATAAAAAAGAAATCACGTGCTATATGCTTTAAAAAGAAAAGAAAAAAAAATACTGTATAAGAATACAACATAACCATGGAGTTAGAAGAAAACACTATTATCCCAAAGCCTCAAACACAACCCCGCAACCACAAAAGGGGTTGTGAAGGAAAGAAAAACTATGCAAAATTTCCCTGCAAAAAAGAAAAAGAAAAAAAGAATACTATTTAGCCTTGATGTTCCTATCTTTACACAAAGCATGCCATTCCTGTAAGACTGCCGTTTGTAGAGCACGATGCTCGACCTCCTCTGGTGTCAATTCAAATAACGTTGTTGGACCCTTGTGTTTCTTCTTCCCGTCCTCCCCATTTTCATCCTTTTTCTTATCATCATCTTCATCTTCATCATCATCATCTGCATCTTGTTCAACTTTGGGGGACTTAGGTGGGGGCTGGGCAGCCTTTAACAAGGCTATTCGTTCCATGGATATCCTTAGCCTCTCGGCAGCAGCCACCTTGACTTCATCTTCAGGCATGTATTCCACACCACCATCAGTGAGGTCATCACACCATGACTGCATATCTGAACCCACTTCTTTTATAATGGCTGCATCTGATGCTCGAACCACAAATTTGCATATCATAGCTGTGGTTTCGTCCCCCAGGTCTACATTTCTGCTTACTTCACTTGCACCAAATATCATCATCCCTAAGAAACCTCCATGCCATGTTTTCGCAGCAAAGCATAGCTGTTCAGCATAAATATGCCAAAACAGACAAAAAACAGCAGTTTTTAGAAACCACTTCTGATTCTAGACAACTTAAAATTGATTTAACTAGAATACTTAAAAGAGCAACAGCATATTTAGAGGGAAAGAAGAAGAATTAGAAAGCCAAGGCACAGAAACTTGCCTGGAAGCCAGCTACGGTTCGGATAATGTGAGAGCAAACCCTGTGAAATGGCTTGGAAGATAGAGATTTGAGTCCACTCAAGAAAGGAGAAGAACCATACTGCTGAGCAGCAGTAGCTTTAAAGCCACTACCTTCATATGTATAAGTACCCGTGAACTCCACCATAGCAGGTAAACTAGGCCACAGGCGAAAATACTCCACAGGTGATATTTTATGAGGCAACAGAAGCTCTGTTAGTGGAATCTTGTAAGGCTGGCATCTCATGATTACAGGATCTCCTAACTCTGGCTTTTGGCTTCTTCTTTGTCTAATGATTTGTTGATCTTCCTCTGCATAGTCACCTACATTTCCTGGGACATCATTTCCTGCAAACGGGTAGTACAACACTTGTACCCAGAGACTACATCTTTCAAAGTGAGACACACCCAATGTCACACTGCATAATACTGCTTCCTGCATGTATACATGCATCAATATGGGCTATTATGTTATGCTATGTTTAAAACAAATCCAATATAATTAAAAAAGTTAAAGTTATATCAATATCATGAGGAGCCTTAATGAGTCAAAGTTGGTACTTTGTACAGATCAAATGGGTTGACCAATAAACGTTTTATTTTTGTCAATTTAAACTTTCCTTTTATAGATATTTAACAAGTTAAACATGATAATAAAAGCTAAATTGTTAGAATAATAATCTGAAATATTGAATAAAATGTCAACGCAGTTGTATGCATTTAAAATACAATGGGGGACTTTCAACCCATTTCTTTTCTAGCTAATTTTTTTTTTAACCATGTGAATTGCTTGAGATAAAAAATAATCTATATTGTCCCATTCATAGGTATAACTTAAAATTGCCACCTATTGTGGAAAGTTATGCACATCTGTGTTTAAAAAGACTCATTATCAGTAGCATGTCTAGATTTGAAGAATGATAATCATTACTCATTATCGACATTGACAAACCTGGTCATATTGTAAACTCAAGATTCAGTATGAATTCAACCAACAGAAATGCCAGAAATCAGAATCCAATTTTCCAAGCATCAACTTATGAAGGTCAAAAACCTAAAGTTGTACAGATATTTTCTAGTGCAACTAGCTTCGTCCAATTCACAACTACATAGTAAACAAATGATTGGGTACTGTTGTTGTCTAGGTTAATTAAAACGTTCTACATTTTCTTCCAAAAATCTTCAAGAGTTCCATGTTAATAGCAGGTCTGCAAGCATATTGGTTTGGTTTGAGCTATCAGCAACTATTATGACCACAGCTTTATTTAATGGAACTCTTCTGCTCTTTACATGGGTAAAAATTAATAAATTAACCAAGTAACTATCACATTATAGTTGGATTAGAATTCGTACGTTTAATGTTGACTTCCAAAAGTAGTTTTGAGCAAACTACTGATTTTCTTAAGAAACAAAATCACTTGTGGTGACACATAAAAATATTTTATCATCACAAATTTTATAAAACATATACCAAATTTCAACAAGAGTTTAGCACTTCAATATATACATACGACAATAGATGATACTGCACTGTATCTTTCTTGCTTTTCAAAAAAATAAAAGTATCTTGGTCTCAAGTATTACCTATTTGCTAGAGTTGATATCTCATCATGCACTAGTTCGCTACTGATGGGATGAAATAAATATTTTGGGGTATTTAATTTGTTCAAGATGCGTTCAGTGTTACTAAGAAGCATTCAATGAGAATATGTAACGTTTAGGATGTTGTTAATGGAAAACTTGTTGTACCCCAATAGAACACAGAGCAAGGAAAATTCATTTTCCACTGTTATTCATCTAAAAAGTCGCCATCCTAAGACTTCTACCAATAAACAAAGCAACTCTTAAGCATTCTAATATAAAGAACCTGAGAATTCAGATCACGCAATTGTCGAACTGCTTGGGGAGATCCATCCATGAAATATGAAGAGCCAGACAACCCAACACGAATATCCACTCGATTAAGTTCGATATCAGTCAAATTTAATACCTGCAACAAATTTAGTATGAATTACCATGCAATATAAGTTTCTATATTTCAAAATGTTTCAGATAATTATCAAGATCAATAAAGTAATTTCTTCTCTGGTCTGAAGCTTCAGTGTTTACAAGAAAACGAGCAAAGCCTACACTATGAGTCTATGAAAGTTTCACAATAGTTTTTCCTCTAACTGTAAATTGCTACACTGTATCCAGAACCTTTAAAACATAGCAGACCTTAATGTTTACATCATTAACGTGAATTTCACCCAAGTGTATCACAGTCTGCATCCTACTTCTCTTAAAAAGGTATATATGTATTCTCCATTCCACCAGCCAACTTTTTTATCTTTTTATTTTTCTTGTTAATTATACGCCTATCTATATGGATCTTTTTACTGTCTAATCTTCTAGATAAAACTTTTAGATGCAGCTATGGCAGTTAGGAGTCAGGTTCAACCTTCAAATGAAGTGTAATTCTCCCATCACTTGGATCTGACAAGTGATATGCTTCAACATAGCATGGATCACTGCTACCAGTTAATGTATGTGCGATTGGAGGAACCTTGAGTGAAGTGGTGTCAGCTCCTTTTGTCAACAACAGAGTTAATTCACTAGGATCTGGTCTCCATAGTTCTAGAATAGCCTTGTGAACTAGTCCTTCCAACTTTCTGTCCTGGGCTGCAGAGGCTTCATAAAACTGTACAGTTAGTTTGTGATGACTGAATGGGTAGTCTCCTCTTGCTTCACTAACACCAGCCCACCTGTAAACAAAACATCATCATAAGTGCATCTGCAAGCAAAGCCATTAGTGTGACCAATGATCAAAAGACCTAAAACACCATTAATTAGACAAGAACAAAAAATGGCCACAGTAAATCCCAGCCATATGCCCATATCCTTTAATAAGTGTTCACGGGCAAATAGGTATATTTATTAATGAATCATGGAATTAGTTGCTCACTTGTCATCAGGATGATTGGACACATATTTGATTCTCTGCAATATCATACGAGCCTGATGTTTGTTAACAGAATCTGTCAAAGGATCAGCCCTGAAGTCTTCTAGCTCTTTGGTAAGCAACTGGCCAGCCCTAGCATTACGTGACCCCAACCTTTGAGCACATAATAGGACTGCTTGAATATCTTGCAGCTTATTTGTTTCAGTTGCAGACGAGTCAGCATTGAATAAGATTTTGTGGATTTTTGATATGATGATGTTCAGTGCATCATCTGGGTCATCAGCTAAAAGTGGATCCAAACCTTCTAAGTCTATGTGTTCTGAAATTGCCCAGATAAGCCGGGCAGCAATTCTAGGAGTATTTACCTGCCAAATTAACATTATATTTCCACACATAAGAAGAAAACTTATGTGTAGCAATTTAATTTAAATTCATTCAAAAGGCCCACAAACCTCAAGCAGATCATTTACAAGTTGGCGTTGCAAATTCTGTAAACGTGTTTCATTTAAAATCTGATCTTGAGATGCACCATCTTTCACTCTCTTGACCCCTCCTCTGGTGTCAAATATATGGCAAAGCCTGACCAGCAACTTCAAGTAACAATCAACAGCATATGTTCGACCCTCACAATCCCATTTTACACAGGGTCGACACACTTCCACCACTTCCAAAGCTGGCTCGGTCCAGTTTAATGCACCATAACCAGTTCCATAGGCCAATGCTCCAATCACTCGACTCTCCATACCTGAATTTTTTTGTTCAGGCAATGGTAGTGAAAGCTGAAAGCAGCTTTCCACCAAAGTGGCCACCAATTCTTCTCTAAATAAACTTTTGCTTGTAACAGTGTTGAGGTCATCTCTGATCCTCACATCTTCAAAAAGTGATGCAATGTCTGTTCCAGGAAGAGGTTTTTGACCTCTTCGAACACTTTCTTTTGCAAAAAGATCAACACAAAGAGCTGTACGACATATACATGCTAAAGCATGCATGCGGTCTGATTCTGCCCTCAAGTTTCTCACCATCAGAAGCAGCCTTTTGAATAATGAAACCTGAGGTGATAAACACATTGTATTAACATTAACTTTGTTCTCTTTTTGTGAGGACAATATTAGGAAAAATCACCAAAAGCTATTTCACGAAACTTTTACTTATCTTGGAACAACCAAAAGTAGTGTACTTTAAAAATGTGCTTGGAAGAAAAATGTGCTTTAAAAATGCATGGCGCACATCAAGGATAACATTCCAAGGTAGAGAACACGGAGAAGGTATATCAAGTACACCTTGATATGTTATCATACTTGTTAATATAAAACTTGCAATTTGAAGGATGCTACCACAACTTCCTAATATTAGTGGCCGAAGAACGTGAGACATGATAAGGATAATAAAGCTTGATAAGTTTTATATTGTATCTCCATGGTAACAACATAGAAACTTATTATGTTGTATTTCATATTATATAGACATTCAATATCAGATCCTAACAACCAGTTGGGATTAGAGCCTAGTAGAGTCCAGTTATTATGAAGCCTTGTGCTTTGTATGTGGTAGATCTCGGATCTGCAATTGAACAACTCCTTAAAATTCTAAACTGGCATGGGCGTCCCTCAATCTAGCATTAAAGCTATCATCTATTTAATGGAAATAGTATACCTGGACTTAGATTTTCAAAACATGACCTATAGTTTTGCATATATAATGCTGCACACAATGACTGAAACTAATAAACTGTTACACATGTAATATAAAGTGCAGGAAGTGGTTGCACAAACCTGCATGCTAAGATCAAGGAGATGCAGGTTGGTAACAACAGCTCTAACTATACTCTCTCTAGCAGAAGAAAATTCTTGTCTGTCCCAAAGCGTGAGAATGGCAATAATAGATGCTGAAGCCCACTCAGGCTTGCCACCAGGAACATCAGCCAAATACAACATGTTAATTCCCACCTCGAAAATCAATGCTGGGTCTAATGAAGATGCCAAAAAGGGTGCCAAATGGGTGACCACATCTGACACTCCCACAAACCTCTCCGCTTTGCTTGAATCCAAAGTATTGGTATTTGTTTTCTTTGAAGACCTTGAGAGCTTCTGAAAAGCCTCTAATGAGCCCGAAGCAACAGATTTTACAGCATAAACAAGCGGATACACGCTAGCCCTAAAACTTTCCACCGGAAGAATTAAGGATCTTGCCATCAAAGCATTTCGCCTCTTCCAAACGAATTCCACCATCGAGGACACCCAATTTGACCTAATAGCAACTGAATTTTCACTATCCACAAGCTTGTCTCCAGCCAATCGGCTCATCCTCTTAGATTCAAACTCCTGGAACAACCTCCCAACCGATTCAAATGCCACCTTCGAAACATTATCAGCTTTGTCCAGCATGTTCTGCCCTATCCTAGCCCACCAATTTGATACCTTATCTAACAAATTAATGTTATTCTCACACAACGTCACCAGATCGTCACGAGCGAGGATACAACCTAGGGTTTCAGTAATCGAGAACCGCAAATTATCACTGGTGGAATCAAAACAGCTGGATATTTCTTTATTGCTATCAGTGATGAGCTTGCCAAGCCGATAGGATGGTATGGCGGCAAGGATAGAAACAGCAGCGGCAGTGACGTCGGGGTCTGGGAATTCCAGATCGTTGTGAATGCCAGTGCAGACGATCTCCCATAGATCGGTGGTGAGACGAGTGGATCGGATAAGGTCAAAGGCAAGTTTTTTGGAGACGGCGGAGGCAGGGGAAGCGACGATCTCTTCGACGGCGGACTTAGCAATAACGGAGATGTCACGGCCGGCTGCAGATTGTTGGAGGGCCTGAAGTAGCGCACCTGATTGGCGGAGGGCGTCGTTGGAGCGTAGATCCGCTTGGATCTGAGCAAAGAGTATATCCATTAAGGTGAATTGTGAGTTAGGGTTTTGGGCATGAATTAGTGGAATGATACTCCGACGACGGAGAGAGAGTGGAAGATATGATTCCGGTGAAAGGTGTTGGTGGTTCTAGAACACCGGTCTGAAAAGAATTGCTCCTAGAACGCCATCGCCGGGGTTTGTACAGTTACAAGTCATTGAATTATTTCTATTTCTGATTTTCTATTCTATTATATTGTCTATTCTATTGTATCTATTGTCTTAGTTTGGTTTAACACTTTGTTTTTTAAGTTTGATTTGGAGATAAAACAAGTGATTATGAAGGAAATAAAAAAAATTTTGTGTTTCAGAAGATTTGAAGGAAAGAAAAGAAAGGATTTGGAAAGAAAGTTTGGTTAACTCTCTCCTAAACTTTCTTCTCAAAAGTGTGAGGATTTGGAAGGAAAGGAAAATCTTTATGATTTTTCGTAAGTAACTAAATTACCCTTAATCATAATAAATAATTTTAAAAAGTAAGGGTATTACTGTAAAATGACTTTTTTTCTTTCCTTCCTCTCCAATTCGGGAAAACAAATTTATGTCTTTTCTCTCTAATTCCATTTCTTTTTTTTCCAACTCGGGAACATGAAAATTTAAAATCATTATCCTTTCTTCTTTCTTCTTTTCTCCCGTTAGTTTTCTTTTCTTTTCTTTTCTTTCCCTACCGTGTCTCGGGAACACAGCGTAACAGAGGAACTCAAATGAAGTGATGATTAATTTAACGGAGCAACTCAAATTTACATAGTTTACAAAGTAACAACTTTTTTCTGTCATGTTTAAAATATTTTGAACCAGTCAAACTTTTATTAAGTTATTTAAATTTACTCAAATTTTAATACGTTCGAATCAAACTTTTATCAAAATCAGACATAACCTCGAGTCTAAAAACTAACTCGGAAGTCAAAATGTATAACAAGTTAAGTTCAAGCTTATAAGAGATCTGCTCAATCTTTTCGAGTTTTCTATTATAGATATCTATATAACTATATATAAAAATAAATTTATAAATATCATTATTGATGAATTTTATTGAGGTTAGACTTTTATAATTTTGTTTTTGACATATGTTCAAGTTTTTAATTATACTTATACACGGTTAGAATTTTGTTGTTATTTAATATAGTTTATTATATATTTAAAATAAGTTTGGTTATTTAAAAGTTTTTTTTAAATAGATATTCAAACATTTCTAGTCAAGCTCAAGCCGAATTGGATCCTCCTCGAGCCGATCCCGAGCTTGCATTATAAAAGCTAGTCGGGCTATTGAGCTCGAGATTAGTCTAAAAAACTTGAGCTAAGCTCGAATTGACTAGTTTGTAGGCCTATAAATAGCAACTCAAACACTCAAACAATAATTAACCACTAAATTTATAAAAAAGTGAATGAGGTGATTATTTGATAATTATATGTGTATCATTTTGAGGCAATAAAACATATATTCAAATATTCTTTAGTTAATGAGTACTTTCTTTTACACTCTTGTGTATTACATTTGTATTTTAATCATAAACCATTTTAACAATATAAACTAAGAGGAAATGGTATAAGCTGTCAACAAGGTTTAACTAACGGACTGTTAAACATACATATTATATAAATCAATTAAATACACAAATGAGCAAAACATCATTCATTTTAATTAAATGTGTGTGCAACAACACCTAAGTTAGTGTTGCTTACAGTATATATCATTTTCTTATAAATCAATATTATACGAACATATGTAAATTAGAGAAAATAATAAACAAAAAGGATTTATACACACTTATAATATCACACTTTATTTGAGATTATTAATATTTTCATTTATGTTCACTTTAAAAAAACAATCTTGTTATAAGTTTGTTCTTGTAAATTTATATCGAAAAGCCTAATATTTGATTTTGGATCGAAGAATGGCCCAACACTGAAATACTAGGAGCCCACCCAAATTCTGTCACGGTGGTAGAACGGGGTCTGTGACTGTGAAATCTCAAATTTCTTTTGTCTTCTATTTACATTTCAATCTCATTCATCGTTGGATCTAATCTGCTCCGGCGAAACGCCGCCGATTAAGACGAATCTCTGCGAGGAGTTTCTGTAAGTATCTACACTAAAGTTCCATTTTCTGAAAGTTGAATTGATGCTTTAGGGTTTGATCTGTGCGAAATGTAGATGTCGTTGTTTAATTGACGACGTGTGATTGACCTCTTATGATTACGTCCATATATTATGTAAAACCTATAAAATATGATATTTTGTCAGTTTTTAAGATTTTAGTTTTGTTATTGAACATGATTTGTAATCCATCTAACTTCTTGTGATGTGCTCTTGTTCTACTCTAAAAAATAATGGTTCATAGGACAACTCGTGACAAATCTAGTACTATCGAAAATCAAATTTATTTTGATTTTGTTTCAAATAATTCCATTTGTGGCACTTGTCGCAAAGTTAATTTACGTGGAAGTTGATCTCGGTTAAAATTTTAACTAGTTTTAAGGCTCAAAAGTAGCTGGATTTGAGGGTTATCGTGATATGAATTTAGGTTTTTTTTGGGAGGAGATAATTTCTATTGCTGGATATGGAACTGATAGTAATAGGCATTGTAGGATTCTTTGTAGCTTAACATCAAAATCTGATCAATGGATTTACAGGAAATTACTTCAATGGCTGGTAGTAGGGGAATTTACCACTTGCTGAGGGGCAGGCTCTATTCTCATTCTGCTGTAAGCTTTATTATTTCTGCATTTGCTTCATTGGCTTTTACATGCATCATTTGTTTTAACTCTGGTGCCTGTGGTGGGGGATTGGGAAGACTAATCTGTAAGTAATTAGTATGCCTCTGCGAGTGTGTCTTTAAGGCCAGATGCGTGACTGGAAGGTAGTAGTTATCTTAAGAATATCCATTTTGTACCGGCAAGTATCCAGAATTGCTACTGATGATTTCTCATAGCCAAACTAACCTTAGATCATTAAGCTATATTTTCTCATCCGGTGACAATGATGTTTGACTGTTTGAGCTATCCATTAGCCTTATCTCACAGTGTATCACTGAATCACTCTAGTTTTTTTATTTGGCTATGTTACTGTTGAAGTGTTGATGGCACTTTAATTTCCTGAAGCAGTTGTTATGCAAGTTCATTCATGCAGTTTGATCATATCAACTCAAAATCAGGTAAACGCCGCACTTAACAGGATCTGTTTCATTGTAGTGAGAGCTAATTGGAGGACTATGATTTTGTAGAAGGCGTTGAATTTTTACTTTTTTTCCTCATAATCGAAGCAGACCAAGTCTGTAAATTTGTGAAGCATGGAAAGAGCATCTTTGATAGTTTGATGGCCATGGATTATTAGAAATAGCATAAGTTGGTTGGATAGGCTTAAAATTTGACCTCAACAACTAAGTGCCTTTGCTCTTCTATATTTCTGTGGCATTTACATTTACTGCTTGAATGTCATTCACAGCCTCCCCTTTCACAAGCCTTTAGTTCTTATCACTACTTGAAAAGCCTGCATCGCTTTTCTTTTAACTTATATAAAAATGTACATGCTGGTTTCCTGTTATTTGATCCTCAATTCATTGAGTTATATTTGAAATGTAAAGTAAATACCTACATCTATCCTTGTTTTTAATTCATGTATCACGACATAACGCTTGTTTAAAAAAAGTGACATGGAAAACCTTGGTTTGGGAATTTAGGTCAAATGGTCAACAACACCAGGTTTTATTTACAGTGAGTTCCTCCTCTCTTTGTGTTAAATATGGACAATGTATATGGCCACATAGCTGTGATTCCATTTTATTAGCTTTTGTAGATCAGCATCAGCTATTCTCTTCATGACCAACCATGTAAGAGTGAACTCAAGTTGAGCATATATGTGCTTCCTAAGTGAAGATTAATTTCATGGGAAAAAATATAGAGGGTGAAGTTAAATTGGTAGGAAATGCATCATAAGAGCCTATCACTAGGATAACTATATTAGTTTGCTCCCTACTGATATTGTAACTTCTGATTGCTGACATTATCTCCTTAAAGATTCAGGCCCCTCCAGCTTTGTCATCTCTGATACTGAAGAAAGATCAGGATGGAGCTGGATCTGCTGGTGGGAAGTCACTGAGGGCAATTGCTCTCCTTGGAGCAGGTCTGTCAGGGCTTCTAAGTTTTACAACTATAGCAGCTGCTGATGAAGCTGAGCATGGTCTTGATTGTCCAAGCTACCCTTGGCCTCATCAAGGGATTCTCAGTTCATATGACCATGCTTCGTGAGTTTCTTTGTAACCCTTTCTTGAAGTGATATGATTTTTTTTTGCTTTCTAATTTATAGTTCACCACTGCTTTGTTTTAACCATTTGATCAGCTTTAAACTTACTTAAAGCTCAAGTTGGTTAAGAATTAAGAAACACCAATTCACCAAGTTCATTACTTCTTTATTTTTTTCCATTTTAAATAATCAGAATTTGCTGAACACTCATATATTGTTATATTTGATTGATTATCTGATTGTGATATCTTCAAAGTTCAAATAGCAGAAGCACACATCAAAACTCTATGTTCTACAACCATTTTTATTACATTTGAATTTGATTATCTGATTTTGATGATGCAACATCAGATAAGGGGTGTTTGGGATTGCTTATTAAGACTGATAATCTGCCTGTTGCTTTTTAAAGTAAGCAACTTCAAACTGCTTATTCAACAGCGTAGATTGCTCGCAAATAATTATATAAGCAGTTTTGCTAAGCAATCCTAAACACATTCTGAACAGCTTATTGCTGTATCGAGACACAATAAGCATATAAACCGTTTCTAATAAGCAGATCCAAACACCCCCATAATCACTTTCAGATTGCACATTCGGAAACCCCTTGTGTGGACTTTCTTTGTGATCTTATGAATCCTAGTCTTATCATAAAAATTCGCTTCCTTTTAAATGACAATCACTGCAACTCATGCCCTTTTGTTTTATCAAGTAAGGGCTAAATGCCAAATAATCTCAGCTCAATGGGTATATTGTATCATTGTATGCTCTGATTGCTTTCTTCAGCAGCTGATTTTTTTGCATTTTTCATACGTTTGACCTTGAGCAGGATTCGACGTGGTCACCAAGTGTACACACAAGTATGTGCATCCTGTCATTCAATGGGTTTAATTTCATACCGTGACTTGGTGGGTGTGGCATATACAGAAGAAGAAACAAAGGCAATGGCTGCTGAAATTGAGGTGGTCGATGGTCCTAACGATGAGGGTGAAATGTTTACACGCCCTGGCAAGCTGAGTGATCGATTTCCTCAACCTTATGCAAATGAGCAAGCTGCTAGGTTTGCTAATGGAGGGGCCTATCCGCCTGATTTGAGTCTTATTACAAAGGTAACTTCTGTTGCCTGTTCTGGTTTCTTTTAAACCTTTTTGGTATGAAGCTAAATTCTTACGTTGTATTACCATATGAACAGGCTCGTCACAATGGACAGAACTATGTATTTGCGCTGCTGACTGGCTATCGTGATCCTCCTGCCGGTGTTTCGGTGAGTTGTGAACCTTTTTCCACATGTTCTTTTACTTCGATCCTGTTAATGAAGAAAACTTAATTCATATTCTTGTAGACGCTCTCATTAGTGAGGTCCTTTGTGTAGCTTGTGGTATAAGGAATTAACAAATGAATGGTATTTTCCACTCCATTAGAATGGAAAAAGCTGTTTGTTTTGTCCAATGAAATGAAGATTCCTGCAGAACGTACTTGCTTTCATTTGGTTGATCTTCATGCCATGGTCAGTGGGTGTTTACCATCATGATTGGAATGAAAAATTAAAATTTAATCCAATTTTACTTATGTAATCTTCAATAGCACAAATATTCTAATAGATTTAAAAAACACATTACTTAGATTACTTTTACTAGAAGATACTTATTATTTTATTTTAATCGTATTCAAAGCCTTAATGAATAAGGTTTTAATTTGTGTTATTTCTATATAGAAAATGTCATACCTTTTGTTCAGTGATGTATGAAGTAGAGATAAAGTTATAATATTGTATATGTATTTAGTTTAAAATTATGGAATCTCATTCCATTCCTTCATGTGTGGTATATTTTTGTTTCAATTGGATCGGGTTGAATAGTAGTTCATTTTTTATATTTGTTGTCTTAAATTTGAAAACTTTATGTTTTGCAACCTCTGCAATATGCAATTCACTGGGCCATGGCTCAAAAATGCGTTAGCACAATACATAATGAGCCAATTATTGCAGATCAGGGAAGGTCTGCACTATAATCCTTACTTTCCTGGGGGAGCGATAGCTATGCCGAAAATGCTTAATGACGGTGCTGTTGAATACGAAGACGGTACTCCAGCAACAGAGGCCCAGGTTGGTTCATTGTCTTATAATGCTAGTTGGTTAGTGGGCTGCTTGAATTTGTTTGTTCTTGTCACAGTTACATATATTTCTCTGTGTTTCATATTTTTGTAGATGGGAAAAGATGTAGTTTCATTTTTGAGTTGGGCTGCAGAACCAGAAATGGAAGAAAGAAAACTGGTACAAATCCTTCAAAACCTACAATTTAAAAAGAATACCCGAGACTTGCCTAGCCTTTATTACAAGTTTTAATTCTTAGCTTTGAGAGATAAAGAGGAGTACGCGATGTTTAATTTTGAGGTCAAATGGACTGATTTTATATGCATGCATTGCAACCAATTTTTAACAAATGTTTTTATTTCAAATTAGTTGGTAGCATAATCAGATATTGGTTAATCAACCAAATCCATTTGTAACAACCTTTTACGTGCCACGACCACTTAAGGGTTTATATAATCACTTCTAGAGGTGGCAACATGGGTGGGTTGAAGCTAGCCACTAGCTAGGCCAGGTTGGATTGACCCACAAACACTTTTAATGAACAAATTTATAGAAGTTAAAAAAAATAATTGATGTATTCATTTAAAGTAACCTTTGGCCGACTTTCAACCTCCGTTCCCCTTTTAGCTTAACTTCTTATACGACCCGTTTGACCTGTTTGAGGTCAAGTACAACTAGAATAAACTATTTTCAAGTAAATGGCTCGAAATTGCCACCTTTAATACTGTTTGTCGTTTTGCAGATGGGATTCAAATGGATATTTGTACTGTCACTGGCCTTACTTCAAGCTGCTTACTACAGGCGTTTGAGGTGGTCTGTTTTGAAGTCACGTAAGCTTGTTCTTGATGTTGTCAACTAGAGCTTTCTCTGTTTCTTCAAGAAATATTTCTGAAAAAATAGATCTTGAAATCGACAAATAATTATTTCTGTAAAAGAATTGAATACAAATTTGTTGTACTAAAATTGGTACACAAGCTGTCTTTTGGTTCCTACAACTCTGGTCTTCCATTCTGGAATTTTGAAGCAACTAATAAGGGGATTGTGCTATTGTGTGGATCTTCTCCTGTTGCGCTTTTCCCTAATTTTGTTACACATGATTTCATCCATTGTCTTACAAGATTAGCTAAAAGTTACATTGAAATATCATATTCTTATTCTTATAATTAATATATGAATAAAGGCATTTTAATGTTGTATTAATTTTTATCTATGTGTCATATGACGTTTTTCTTGAATTTTATCAAGTATGCGTGTAGAAATTGTACTGTTAAAACAATAATCCGAGGCACTTAAGGGTGATTTTGGTGGTTTAAGTGTAAGGAGGGTACTTTAGTAAATTTAGTTAATAAGCTCAAAAGCTATTTTGAAATAACTTGTTAAAATGAGTTTATTAAGTAATTAATTTATAAATATCGTATTAACCCTTTATAACTTTTAAAAATATCAAATTTAACCAACTTTTTAATTTTATTTTTTAAAATATTTTATAATTTTTTTATTCATAACAATAAATATTTGACCTTATTGTCCTAATTTTAACAATAATGATCGATAGTCTGTACAAGAAATACAATTATATCTCTTCGAATCATGATACAATGTTTCTTCTGTCACGTGTGCTCTCAACCTCGCGTCAACGCTTCCACCGCTGGTCTGAGTGTTGACGTAGTATGTCATCATTTCTTTCGTGTTTTATAATTATTTAATACCTTTTTATTAATGTTTAATATTTATCTTTTTATTAAACCAACCCGTGTATTACACGTGCATCTAATCTAGTAAGCTAATAAGATTTTAAGCTAATCCAAACATCATATCACAGATTATCATGTATTCATTTTCGTATTATTACTAAGTATTCTATTTTTTTAACAAAAATACAAAGTCTAGAAATTTTGTACATTGTCACAAAAAATATAATTTATGAGAAGCTTATTTTAAAAAAAGAAAGGGAAAGAAAAGAAAAGAGAGATGAATTATGATGTGGGACAAACAACAATACCAGGCCTTAAAATATATTTAAAGTAGTACAGGTGGTTCAAGGTTGTATAAGCTGTCCTTCCTTTTATGTGGAACAAACAGCATGTCATAATTCAGAATTTCAGATCACAATAATGGTTGCTACTTGCTAAAGCCTAGAATCATGTTTTAAAAAAATAAAAAATAAAATAAAAGACCCAACACAAACCAACATTCAAAAGGTTGTGTGCCATTTCTATAGAAGAAAAGGACAATTAAGTAAGATTGAATCATGTGATTTTATGTATGTGCATAATTGATGTAATATATATATCTTAAGAATTGTATTTTGTAAGAAAAGTGACGAATAAATATTTAAGAATTTATATAAAATGTATTTTGAGGGAATCACGTTGTTGTGTTCGAGAGAACATGATTCATAGATATGATGTTTTGGTGCAGTATGTATGATTCATATGTGGTTCCACATACAGAGTGTCATAACCCCCTTACAAATGATTTTGAAGAAAAACATTTTTGCTCGTGATGTTTGGACTAGTCTTGAAGCCTTATTTCGTAACAAAGATGTCAGACCATTCAACTCGACAATGAGTTGCGAAACATTGTGATTGGAGATCTTTTCATCACAAAGTATTGCAAGAACATCAAAATCTCGTTGGCTTTTTTAAAAATATCGATTCTTCAGTATGTGAAACGAATATGGAGACATGTATATATGATTAGCACGTTAATAGAAATGTATGACAACATTTCTAGCATATACATCACTGTTCTCCGCTTGCGTCATTCCTTCAAGCGAGATCGATCTATTGCTTTTGCATGTGGAACAAGGGTTGGATCGGCTTAAACGTCCCAATATTTCTCATACTTGTCAATATTCCTCCTTGACTAATGGTCTCATTGCATATTTTCAAGCTGATTGTGGGGATATCCTTCTATGCGCCATTCCAAATATAGCTATTGTGTACTTAGGTGATCATATGATTTCATAGTCATCCAAATGACAACCCACATTCTCTTGAGCAACGCAAACTCGAATATTGTAGCCACTACAAGAATATATTGCGACGACGAAAGTCGTTGCTAAAGGCACCAATATCGTCGCTAAATATCATATTGAGACGACATGTCGTCGCAAATAGTTCGTCTCTAAACAGAAAATAGCGACCACTTTGAGAAATTGTCGTCGCAGAATTTAAAATTAAAAATATATCAAGTGTATTACTACCATTATTGCGACGACTTTGTCGCTAATTTTAAAAATAAATTTAGCTTCGTAATATGTTTAACATTATTACCTATTTTCACTTTTTGAGATGACATGTCGTCGTTAAAGTTGAATTTTTTTTAATATTTTTTTCGTTTTTCCATTTTTCTAGAATTTACCCATTTTTGGGTAAATTCTACAAATTCCAAATTTATAATCTGAATATTACATGACTACATAACAAAAACAAGCTATAATTAATGTATGTGTGATGACGTACCAAATACATAACGGATGTGTTATAAACACACTAATTTAATAGAAATAAAGTCTAGTTTAATCTAAATTTACATTTTATATATTTTAAAAATACGTTTGCGACGACAAACGTCGCCGCAAAATAAATGAAAATATATTTCCTCCCTTTTTTTGGTTCGCGCGTAGGGCAATTGGGGGGGAAAATTTCCCGCACATGATTAGAGACGACTTGTCGTCTCAATTTTTCATCTGTCGTCGCAAATGTTACAGGTCGTCGCAAACAGTGATTGTCGTCGCAATATATGTCGTCGCAAAAAGTGTAATTTCTTGTAGTGAGAATATCAAGGATCGACCAAAGTGATTACAGTCAAGTTACAATCTCTTCGCAGAGACTTTGAAACTTCCAGCATGAAAGGCAATGAGTCAGTGCAAGAATATTTAGCCCGTGTATCTGCAATTGTAAACCAAATGAGGTCTTATGGTGAGAAAATCACAGATGAAACGGTTGTTGCCAAAGTTCTTTGAAGTCTGGCCCCTAAATTCGACCATGTTGTAGCTGCAATTAAGGAATCCAAGGATCTTTCCGTGTTGTCTTTTGATGAAATGATGGGGTCTCTTCAAGCTCATGAGGCTCGGATCAACAGGAATGTTCCAAAGCAAGAAGAAAAAGCATTTCAGATTAAGGGGGAGACGGATTCTTAGCATCAATTGTCAAGAACTCAAAGAAGAGGAGGTTTTAGAGACCGAGGACGAGGCAAACGTGGCTTTCTTCAATGCTCTACTTGCAACAAATATGGACATACCGACAAGTTCTGTTGGTATAAACCCGAGGAGGCTAAATACGCTGAAGAAGAGGAGGAAGATAATTATTTATTCATGATTCAAGATGATTTGAAACACAGAAAAAAGGAAATGTGGTATATAGATATCGGTTGTTCCAACCACATGACGGGTGACAAATCCAAGTTCGAAATGCTTGATGAATAAAAAAAACCCAAGTTCGTCTCGGTGACGATAAACAGCTGCACATTGAAGGAAATGGAACAACTACTGTTTTTCAAGGTAACGAAAGAAAATTGATTTATGATGTTCATTTGAGAACCGTTTTTATTACGAGAACCGTGAGAACCAATCTTAGCCGTCCAATTCCCCCTCCTTCAATTGGATTGCCCACCCATGAATTCCTTA